>SNQJ01S0064403.1:66467-81131 GCA_010110895.2 Picea sitchensis
TAATATTATTTACATTCATCGACCTTTTTCAAAAGGTCCATTCACATCACACATTCACATTTCTGAGTTTGCCACAATACTTGGCCAGTATAGTTATGTTTATAGACTGGGGAAACAGGCTGTTACATCGTGCATTCAGGTCGCTTTGCGTAAATATGTGTTGTAGTCCATAGTGGTTTGTTTTTAGTTGAAATTTTCGTCCAATAATCTAGTGTCTCGAAAAGCTCAAGGCATAAACAATGGATAACAACTCCAAATCATGCATTGCATAGTTCTCCTCGTGCCTTCTCAATTTCCTCAATATGTAAGCGATCACTCGACCGTCTTGCATCAAGACTCCACCTAAGCCTTCCTTGGATACATCACTGCATACCAAGAAGTTTGTGTCCATGTTAGGGACCTTTAGTATCAGTGTTGTTTTCAACAACTCCTTGAGCCTCCGAAATGACTCTGAGCATTTCTTGGTCTGAACAAACTTTTTGTTCTTCTTCTTCAATTTGGTGATCGGATTTTTGATCTTCAAAAATACTTCGACAAACTGTCGATAGTATCTAGCTAAACCCATACTTCTAGGAAATTTGTTATCACATGCCATTCCATAATAGCCTTGACCTTTGTTGGATCCACGATGAGACCTTCATCGGAGATGAAATGCCCTAAATAGTGAATCTTTGATTGATAAAATGAGCATTTGGATAATTTCCCATACAATGTGTGCTCTCATAGACATTGTAGTACCAAGCGCAAGTGCTCATCATGCTCCTCCATCATCTGAGAGTAAATCAAAATATCATCAATGAATACTTGGATGAACTTATCCAAGTACTCACAGAACACCCCGTTCATCAAACTCATAAATACCCCTAGGGCATTTGTCAGTCCAAACGGTAAAATAGTAAACTCATAATGTCCAAACGTTATCCTAAAGGAGTTCTTAGGGACATCATCCTACTTGATCCATAATTGGTGATACCCTGATATCAAGTTGATCTTTGAAAACACTATCACACCCTTCATTTGATCAAACATATCATCAATCCTTAGGAACGGATAATGATTCTTGATTGTTTGCTTGTTCAATTGACGGTAGTCAATGTAGAGTCTCCATGACCCATCCTTCTTTCGTATGAAAATAACAGGTGCACCCCAAGGTGAAACACTAGGACGTATTAGTCGTAGGTCCAGTAGCTCCTTCAGTTTTCATTCTCAACTACTGTAACTCTGGGGTCGACATATGATAAGGCGTTCTCGCTATTGGTTCAGTCCTCGGTTTTAGGTCTATGGTAAATTCCAATTCCCTTTCTGACAGCATCCCAGGTAACTACTCCGGGAAGGCGTCTGCAATCTCTCTCACCACAGGAAGGTGTTCTATACCTTCCACTACTCCCTTCTCATTTAATGTAAGGATCGCATAAATCTTACATCCCTTGCGTATGCTCTTCCATAGCTGCAAGGAAGAGATAAACCTCAGGGAAAATCCTTGGTTTCAAACTACAGTCATGCGTCTCTATCCCTCATCATCGACCAAGATCAACATTTTTCTCTTACAATTGATTATTGCCTCATGTGATTCCAACCAGTCCATACCGATCATGAATTCATAATATTCTAAGATCATGACATACAGTTTGGCCCCGGTGACAAGCTCTCCCAGGTTAAGGGTACAACCCATAAACTTTCCTCCAACCTTAGTTTTAGCTCTGGAAGCCATCTCTACAAAGATAAACTCATCCTCCTCAATTTCTTTTACATTAATCCTCTTAGTGAAACACCTGAAATGAAACTGTCGGTAGCATCGGGATCTATTAAAATACTAAGGGTTTGGTCAATGATGGTACCTCATGTCTCAAGCACAGTCGACTAGTGTTCTGCCTCACGATTATTCACCACTGCATAAATTCGATGGGCCTTTCCCAAGTCTCCCATGGTAGCGGGTCCATCTGATCCAGATGCTCTACTCCTCTCCACTGGGAAGTCACGTTGGTAGTGTGGCTCGCCACATGTCCAACACCCCTTCTTCGGTCTAGTACTCCTGGTACCGGAAGTAGAAGATGACGGCCCACTGGCCTAGAATCCTAGTTTTTTCTGCTGAACAAGACTAAACTATTGTGTTGCGGACGATGTTGTTGTTAATGATATGGTCCCCCATAAGGAGTCAATTTGTTGAGCCATTGGTCGTCGAGGTGTAGTGAAAGTGGATCCTCTCTTGAATCCACGATATCCTGGTGTATCTCTAGTTGGTATCTGATTCTACTGTGCACCATATGACACCTTCCCTACTGGTCTCGCTAGAGTCCTACTATGACCCCCGTTGATAAGCTCCTCCTCTACTGTAACACCCTATTTCCTCCAGTCTGTAAAAATAACTATATTGGCCAAGAACTATGGAAAACTCAAAGATGTGAATGTTTGATTTGACGGACCTCTGTATAAAAGGTCGATGAATGTAAATTGTGTTATGATTATGTGTTACATGACTGCTGGGAGGGGGATGTGCTAAAAGAGACCATGATGACTAATGAGAGGTGGTGGAAGGGACCTGGAATGGTTGGATTAACTTCCACCGAGCCAGTACCATACTAGTTTTTACTTGCTCAAAGACCAAAGAAATTGTCTAACCTTGGAATGGATTTCCCGTAAGATTGGTAGGTGGGGAGGCTCCTCAAGAGTTAATGAGGGGATGGGGTTGAACCGCCCATCCGTAAAAACTCCTATACCTAACCACGGATGGGGAAATTCGTGCCACATGCAATCTTGCAGTGAAAAGGAAAGAGAGGAAGTCTGGTAAGGGGAGAGAGAAGAGAACACACGCAACAGGGATCACGGAAGAGAAACGGGAGAGACTCAGGAAATACAGAGAGTTTTGAATAGAGGAGGAGGAAAGTAACCTTCGTCCTTGACTTCCATTGAGCTAGAAGTAGGAGACTGAATCTCAAGAATCATGGTCTAGCTCGGGGGTGGCTAGTGGTAAATCCATTTGGAGTCACTGAGCCTACGGTTGGGTGGAAATGAGCACACCTCTCGGCAGTCGCATCACACATGGTGTTTTTGATAAGTGTTTATATCTTGTATCTTGAAGTGAATATCCTGGACGCATGCTCATGTTTAAATTCTCATAAATGGTTTCTGTATTGAAGTGTTTTCCTTATGTTTTGATCGGAAATAATAGATGCATGCTTATACTCATACGACCATAATTGGTTTAGGTATAGAATGAATAAGTTTAGAATATGAGTTTGTTCCCTTGATATTTGTTCCATCTACTTGACTCGTGCTATGTATTGGTTTGATTTCTTGAAGGCACCTCCTCCCGGGAAGTTCCCTCGCATTCCAGAGCCGGAGTGAGTTCCTTGAAAATACTACCATTTTTGTAAACCCAGGAGTTTACTTTACCCCTGACACAGAGTTCATAGCTCAGTGAGATAGGAAGGCTTTTCAGTCAGGTCACCAAGCCTAGGGATAATTACCCAAGAACCCGCTGAAGGATCATGTGATCTAAGTCTATAAACCTTGTATAAGAGAGAGTACATCTCTCAGGTTTTCGTCATTTCGGCACCCAGAAAACCAAAGGGTAAGACCCCTCGTTTTCGCAAGTCGTGAAATCTCGGTACCTGAAACCCTGATGTGATCTATGGATGAGTCAGTTTAGCATGAATAGGTTTCGGCATTTCGACACCTGGGAAATCAAAAGGTAAGACCCCTTGTTTTTGCAATTCACAAAATCAGGGTACTCGAAACCCCGACGTGATCTGTGGATGAGTCGGTTTAGCATGAATAGGTTTCGGCGTTTCGACACCCAGGAAACCAAAGAGTAATACCCCTTGTTTTCGCAAGTCACAAAATCCTAGTACTCAAAACCCCGACGCACTTTGTGGATGAGCCCTAGGTCACATGGCAGAGTCATGTGGTAGAAGGAGGAGGTAGGTACTAGTAGTTAATCAAGGGTCAAAACTCGAGAATTAACATTTCGGGTCCCGAAATAATCTGGACCGTGCATTTGTAGGGGACGCATGGTGAAGGTCTAAAGACACCAGGGTTCTAGACATCAGAGGAATAGGAGTGAAGACCTCACCAGAAATCCTGAAAGATAGAATGTCAGGATTTAATCTGGGCCGTTAATCAA
Organism: Picea sitchensis; assembly: GCA_010110895.2. Classification (NCBI taxonomy): domain Eukaryota; kingdom Viridiplantae; phylum Streptophyta; class Pinopsida; order Pinales; family Pinaceae; genus Picea; species Picea sitchensis. The sequence goes on from SNQJ01S0064403.1 coordinate 70,591, forward strand.
GTCTATGAACTAGATCGTAGCCCGAATGATACCGGGCTTTCGAGTCCCGGGGATTAAAAAGGGAAAGGAGGAAGGCTTGCATCGCAATTCCCTGAATTGTGAAACCTTGAAATCATTTAGAGGAGTAGCACCAGGTTATAGGATCGGTCATATGACAAGCAACCCAAGGGAGGAGCTAAGGATCTGTTAGACCCTTTCAGGTTTCGGCATTTTGAAAGACAGAGAACATGGGAACACTTGCATCGTGATTCCCCAAATCACAAAAGTTGAAAGAACCTTTTTGGTAAGGCCTATGGTCATAGACAACAATCACATGTGGGAGGATAAGGGAAGGGAGGGTCTGCACTAGGCCCCATAGAAATTCGGGTATTTTGTCCCTCGAAGAAAAGACAAAAAATAAAATAAAATAATTCTTAGTTGCCATAGTGGGTGTGTGAAAAATTGTTATCAGAGCATGGTTACAACACTCGAGCTGCTTGTGCTCATAAACGAGTTGCACATAAACGTTATTTGAAGTACTCTTAAAAGGAGTAACCCTCTACCTTAACCCCCTTTATCAAAAGCCAAAGTTAAGAATGAAAATTCCTATTGTGTGTGTGCATTTGAAAAATATGAATCATGCACTGATTGTGAATGAATATAATGTTGACTAACAACAAGTGTTTTTATTACACAACAAGAGGATGATCAACCATGGGAAATGACAAACACATAGAATGGTGACACACCATGAAGTGGGGGATGGCTCCCACAATAGAGACGAAAAGTCTGACGAAAGGAGAGTGGTAGAGACCCCTCCAGATCTAGAATAGACTATGAGAAGCCTCATGGTCGAACTACAGATCTGCAAGGTGGACAATGATAAGTTGATAAAAGAGAAAGAGAAGCAAACAAAAATTAATGCAGTCTTGCTGCAGAGTTTATCCGACATACAAAGACAATTGCAGCATGGACCTGACACCTGTCACATGGACCAACGATAGACACAGAGAAGTCAAATCCCACCTGGGATACGAAAACATGGCCTTTTAAGTGGCCACACTGGGAGGAGCACCTCGAGAAAGGTCTACCCCAGAGATAAGGGACAAGCGTCGGAGAATTCCTCTGGAAAGGAAACTGGCGACTCTGAGGGATCTTCTAGTAGAAGAACTAGTTCTTATTCTTGAAGAAAATGAAAGAAGCGAAATCATTCCAAAAATCATAATCTCTAAGAATTCAAGAAGGCCAAACCACCCTCTTTCGATGGTGAAATAAAGAAGGGAGAGGAAGCGGAGGCCTGGCTACTTGAACTAAATAAGTATTTCAAAGTCCATGACTTCTTGGAAAACTTGAAGGCTCGAGTAGCCACTTTCAACTTGAATGGGAAGGCTTCCATTTGGTGGGAATACCTTAAGAATGTAAAAGGGATTCACAAAGAATACCTGTCTTTGGAATGGTTTGAGAAATACTTTAGGAAGAAGTATCTATTGAAAAAGTATTTCGATGAAAAGACTAAAGAATTCTATGAACTCAAGATGGGGAAACCCACCATAGAGGAATATCTCAGCAGATTCCTCAAGTTGATAAGGTACATACCCTATATAAAAGTATAAAAGGAAAAGGTGCAATGATTCATCAATGGACTACCTAAGGACTATTAGAATAGGATTGAGTTTGATGAGCCAAAGACCCTAGAAGATATTATCCGAAAGGCAAGATATTGTTATGAATAGCTTGGGCATCAGACAAAACCTCGTGAAGGATGGAAGCAAAAGAATAGTTCGGGATTCCATAAAAAGGGTTTAAATCCCCAATATTTAAAAACTATAAAAAGGACTTAATGATGATCTTCCCAACTCGAAGTGTACACCAGCAGAATTTCCCCTCCCAGAGCGGAAATAAACCTTTTGGATCTACCTTAGGAAAGATTGATAACCCAAAGAAATAACCCTTGAAATGTTGGGGTTGTGGAGAAGAACATCTACTGAGGGATTTCCCGCAATGACAATAGAACAATCGGAGAATTTACAATGTTCAAGAAGCTACCACCATCAATGACCTGGCTAAGAGTGTTCCGCAAATTTATACAACCTTGGATAATAAACAAGTTGACCACCAAGCTTCAGTGGTGGAGATGGAAGGTATGATCACCAACCATATAGTGTCTATTCTAATTGACCCTGGTTCAAATTTGAGTTATATATCCCCTAAGATTATTGATAAGTGTATATTACAACCACATAAAGATGCCAAGCCATGGTTGGTACAGTTAGCCACTGACACCAAAAGAAAGGTAGTGGAGGTCATACGAGCTTGCCAATTCACTATGGGTGAATTCCCCACCCAAGAAACCCTTAACATATTACCCCTAGGATCGTATGACCTGTTGATTGGTATGGACTAGCTAGGAACACATAAATCTAGACTAGACTATTACCATAAAACTTTAGAATGTGTAAGTAAAGAAGGAAGAAGGATAACCCTTCAAGGGATCCAAAAACCTGTCTCGATGAGATGAATATCAACTCTTCAAATGAGAAAGTATTGCAGAAAGGGATGTCCACTCTATGTGATACACGTGTTGGAATCAGTTGAAGATGACAAACCAAGCCTCGAAGACCACCCCACACTAAGAGAATATAGAGATGTATTTTTGGAAGAGGTATTGGGTTTACCTCCGAGAAGGGACATTGACTTCTCAATAGAACTTGCACCGGGAGAAGTACCCATGTCTAGGACACCCTATAGGATGAGCACACCTGAGATAGTTGAGATTAAATTACAACTAAAATAAATGATGGACAAAGGCTATATCTGGCCCAACGTTTCCCCATGGGGAGCACCAGTTCTGTTTTTGAAGAAGAAAGATGGTACCCTCCAACTGTGAATAGATAATAGATATCTCAATAAGGTAACCATAAAGAACAAGTACCCCTTACCCCAGATCGATGACCTGTTCGATCAATTGGGAGGTGCTTCCATCTTCTCAAATATTGACTTGAAATCTGGATACCATCAATTCCAAATCAAGGGTGAAGACATCCACAAAACTTCCTTGAGGACTAGATATGGTCACTATGAGTTTATGGTAGTACCATTTTGGATTCCTGTGTACAACCTTTTATGCTTGATGAAAATGTGCTTTCCGACAACTTTTATGTGCTTGATGAAAAATGTGCTCAGCAAATTCCTAGACAAATTTGTACTGGTTTTTATTGACAATATATTAATTTACTCCAAGAATAGAGAGGAACATGAGGAACATCTTAGACTTGTGCTTCAAGTGCTAAGAGAAAATCAGCTCTATGACAAATTTAGCAAGTGCGAATTTTTCCAGAAGAAAATACATTACTTGGTCCATATCATATATGAAGAGGGAGTAGCAGTAGACCCTAACAAGATCAGGTCTATCATGGAATGGCCTACCCCAAAGGACATTTCATATATCAGATCCTTTATGGGCTTAGAAGGATACTATATGAGGTTTATAAAAGGATTCTCGAAGATTGGTTGTCCAATCACTTCCCTCCAAAAGAAGGGAGTTAAATTCCTTTGGACCCCAAAATGCGAAGAAAGGTTTCAGTCCCTAAAACATCTATTGACCCATGCACCCATGTTTAAGATCTTCAATCCCGAAGCTGACTTCCTAGTGTGCATGTATGCCTGCAAGGAAGGGCTCATAGGAGTCCTTATGCAAGAGGGAAGTGTAGTTTACTATGGATCCCAAAAATTGAATGAGCACGAAGCCAACTAGGTGACCCATGACCTAGACTTGGCCACCATAGTGAATGCCTTGAAAATGTGGAGGCATTACCTCCTAGGAAGGAAATTTGTACTCATGACAGACCAGTGTGGATTGTGACATCTATTTGACCAACCAAAACTCAATGATAGACAAGCTAGGTGGATGGCCCTTCTTAGTTAATTTGATTTTGAAATGAAACATGTTAAAGGAAAGGAAAATAAGGTGGTCGATGCCCTTAGCATAAGTATGAAAACAATTCACCTGGCAGTGTTGAGCACCTGCAAGATGAATGTTAAAGAAAGAGTCAGGAATGCACAAGAAATAGATAGATTCTTCCATACCATGACCTTGTACCTGGAGCAAGAACCCACAGGGACAAAGTATGAAGGCTACCAGATGATAGATGGAGGTCTGCTAACTTACAGAAATAGGTTGTATATTCCAGATTGTGACGACTTGAAGAGGTTCATAATGGATGAACGACATAAAATACCATATACTAGTCACTCGGGATATCAGAAGATGATCATGACCACTAGGAAACAATTCTATTGGCCTGGGTTAAAGAAAGACATAGCTAACTATTTAGCTAAGTGCCTAGAATGCTAATAGGTTAAAGCAGAACACCAACACCCAACAGGATTATTACACCCTCTACCAATCCTAGAATGGAAATGGGAAACCATTTCCGTGGACTTCATCACCAGATTACCAACATCGACCAAACAGAATGACGCCATCATACTAGTCGTGGATAAATTGAGAAAGTCTACCCATTTTATCCACAAAAAATTGACTTGTAAGGAAATAGATATCACCAACATATTCATGAAGGAGATATTCAGACTACATGGTATGCCTAAAGAGACCGTGTCTGGCAGAGACACAAAATTTACTTCCAACTTTCGGAAATCCTTGATGGTTAGTCTGGAGACCAAATTACTATTTAGCACAGCCTATCATCCTCAAACCAATGGAAAAATAGAAAGAGTGAACCAAATATTGGAATACATGCTAAGAATGCATGTAATTCATCAACCCATAAAGTGGGAAGATTACCTGCCACTAGTGGAATTCACCTATAACAACGGCTACCAAGAATCAATGAAGACGAGTAATTTTGAAGCCCTCTATGGTAGGCCATGAAACACTCCAGTTAGTTGGAGTAATCCCGTAAACATAATTACTATTGGAGCCGACATGTTGAAATAAATGGAACAACAAGTGAGTCAGATAAAAGAAAATCTAAAGGTCGCTCAGAACAAACAAAAAAGTTACGCCGACCAAAAGAGAACTCCAAGATAATTCAAGACGGGAGACCACGTATATCTCAAAGTTAGGCCCAGGAAGACTTCCCTGAGGATGGGATCTTGTGCAAAGTTGGCACCTTGGTATTGTGGACCCTTTGAAGTTCTAGATAGAGTGGGACCTGTAGCCTATAGGCTAGTGCTTCCTCCCACAGTAAAAGCACATAATGTTTTCCATGTTTCATTATTGAAGAAATATGTACATGATTCTAATCATATAATTGAATGGTCTGTGATCCAAGTGGAACCAGAGGGAGAATTCCTGCCAAAACCTAAATGCATACTAGACAGAAAGGAAACCCCACTCAGGAACCAAACCATTGCACAGGTCAAGGTGCAGTGGAAACATTTTGGCCCAAATGAGGATACATGGGAAATGGAAGATGCCATGAAATAGACATATCCGTTTTTGTTTACTTCTATATATACATGTCATATTGATATATAGAACATCGAGGACAATGTTACTTTAAGGGGGAGGGAATTGTAACACCCTGTTTCTCCCAATCTGTAAAAATAACTATATTGGCCAAGAACTATGACAAACTCAAAGATTCGAATGTTTGATTTGACAGACCTTTGTATAAAAGGTCGATGAATGTAAATTATGTTATGATTATGTGTTGCATGACTGTTGGGAGGGGGATGTGCTAAAATATACCATGATGTATAATGAGAGGTGGTGGAAGGGACCTAGAATGGTTGCGTTAACTTCCACCGAGCCAATACCGTACTAGTTTTTACTTGCTCAAAGACCAAAGAAACTCTCTTACCCTAGAATGGTTTTCCCATCAAATTGGTAGGTGGGGAGGCTCCTCAATATTTAATGAGGGGATGGGGGTGAACTTCCCATCTGTAACAGCTCCCGGACTTGACCACGAATGTGGAAATTTGTGCCACACACAATCTTGTAGAGAAAAGGCAAGAGAGGAAGTGTGGTAAGGAGAGAGGGAAGGTAACACACGCGACAGGGATCGCGGAAGAGAACCAGGAGAAACTAGGAAAATACAGGGAGTTCTGAATAGAAGAGGAGGAGAGTAACCTATGTCCTTGACTTTCGTTGAGCTGGAAGTAGGACACTAAATCTCAAGCATCATGGTCTAGCTTGGGGGTGGATAGTGGTAAATCCGTTTGGAGCCACTGAGCCTACGGTTGGGTGGAAACGAGCACCCCTCTCAGTAATCACGTCACACCTGGTGTTTCTGATAAGTGTTTATATCTTGTATCTTGAATTGAAAATCTTGGATGCATGTTCATGTTTAAACAATCATAAATGGTTTCTGTATTGAAGTGTTTGCCTTGTGTTTTGATCAGAAATAATGGATGCATGCTTATACTCATATGAACATAATCAGTTTAGGTATATAATGAATAAGCTTAGAATACAAGTCCATTCCCTTTAGATTTGCTCCATCTACTTGACTCATGCTATGTCATGTCTTGATTTCGCAAAGGAACCTCCTCCCGAGAAGTTCCCTCGCATTCCAAAGCCAAAGCGAATTCCTTGAAAAGACTACCATATTAGTAAACCCACGAGTTTACTTTACCCCTGACACAGAGTTCATAGCTCGACGAATTAGGAAGGCTTTTCATTCAGGTCACCAAGCCTAGGGATAATTACCCAAGAACCCGCTCAAGGATCATGTGATCTGAGTCTGGAAACCTTGTACAAGAGAAAGTAGTTCTCACAGGTTTTTGGCGTTTCGGCGTTTCGACACACGGGAAATCAAAGGGTAAGACCCCTCATTTTTGCAAGTCACAAAATCCCGGTACTCGAAACCCTGATGTGCTTTGTGGATGAGTGAGTTTAGTGTGAATAGGTTTCAGAATTTTAGCACCTAGGAAACCAAAGGGTAAGACCTCTCATTTTCGCTAGTAGTGAAATCCTGGTACCCGAAACCCCAATGCGCTCTGTGGATGAGCCAGTTTATCGTGTATAGGTTTCAACATTTCGGCACATGGGAAACCAAAGGGTAAGACCCCTCACTTTCGAAAGTCACAAAATTTCAGTACCTGAAACCTTGACACGCTCTATGGATGAGCCCTAGGTCACAGGGCAGAGTCATGTGGTAGAAGGAGGAGGTAGGTGATAGTAGTTAATCAAGGGTCAAAACTCGGGAATTGATATTTCGAGTCCCGAAAGAATATGGACCGTCTGTTTGTAGGGGATTCATGGTGAAGGTCTAAAGCCACCGAGGTTCTAGAAATCAGAGGAATAGGAGTGCAGACCCCGCCATAAATCCCAAAAGATAGAATATCGAGATTTAATTCGGGCCGTTGATCAAGCCGACAAACTAGACCGTAGACTCGGATGACATTGGGCTTTCGAGTCCCGGGGATTAAAAAGGGAAAGTAGGAATTCTTGCATCAATTCCCCGAGTCGCAAAACCCCAAATCATTTAGAGGATTAGCACCAGCTCATAGGATTGGTCGTATGACAAGCGACCCAAGGGAGGAGCTAAGGATCTATTAGACGCTTTCGGGTTTTAGCATTTTGAAAGACAAAGAACAGGAGAACGCTTGCATCACGATTCCCGAAATCATGAAAGCCAAAAGAGCCTGTTTGGTAAGGCCTATGTTCATAGCCAACGATCACATGGGGGAGGATAAGGGAAGGGAGGGTCTGCGCTAGGCCCCATAGAAATTCGAGGATTCTATCCCTCGAAGAAAAGACAAAAGGAAAAGAAAAGATAATATTAGTTGCTGTAGTGGGTGTGTGACATCTTCTATGAGGGCCTTCTCGATGAAATCATGGAAGATTTTAGGAATTAAAATCCTAAACTTTGCACGTATGTTGACATTAAGGCCAAACCAGAACTTGTCGACCTTACTTTTCTCAGTATTAAGATGCAGAGAATACCAAAGAAACTCCATAAAAAAAGCCTCATACTTGGACACCATACAACTGCCCTGTCTCAAGGCTTTGAACTCATTGAGTTGACGCTCAATGAATTCCTCAAATAGGTACCTCTTTTAGAACAATTCCTCAAACAGTTCCCATGACACGTCTTCGACGATCATGATTAGTTGCGGCAGGAGTGTCTTGCACCATAGAAGAGATATCCCCTTCAGTTTAAATACCACCATGCAGACCTTCATTTTGGAGGTATAGTTGTGAAGTGAAAACCACATCACCATATTCTCCAACCATGCCTTGGTGGTTGCATCGTCTGGGGCAACAAAGAACTCAAGAAATTTGACCTTTGCGAGTTCGTGGTGAATGCCACCAGTACCGACCAGAGCGCGTGGTGGACCCTCAGGGGGTGTCGACACCCTGGCCTCATCTCTGTCCAAACAGTTGATTAGTGCCTCAAGCATCCACTGAAAAGACCTCATCTTCCCAACCATCTCCTCCTTCCTAAAAACCTATTCGTCTCCTTGAGGGTTATACCCCGCAGGTGTGGGTGCTATTGGGGGTGTCGTGCCTCCTCCCCTAGCACATCGTCGTCTGCCTCTGTGGTGTCCTCTAACCATGATTACCTACACAAATAGAAATCAAATTAATTAGCAACCTTATAATCATAAATCAATTCAATGAAAGTCGTAGTGATCCCTAGTCGCGGGTCGAAACTGGCTCTAATACGATATGTGATGACCCTAATCGTTACAACTGGAAGAGAAGAAAAAAGTGCAATTTTTTTTGTTTTTGTTTTTAGGAAATAAGGAAACGATGACAATAGTTGAACCAAACAACCCGACGAGGAACACATGCACATAGATCAGGCAACACACAAAAATGACTCAATGCACTAGCTCAACGATCAACAGGGTGAGACATGCATAAATAAAAAAGGGAGAAACGACTACCTGCCAAACACACAACATGACAACACCTACAAGTTAAGGAAAAAATCCATAATACTGACACAATGATCTCAACGACCAGTCAGTAGAACCTCTATGGAACATAAAACCAAACACATGAAGGAGTTATAACCCAACAACCAACAACATACATACAATGATCAAACACACCCAAAACGGGAAGCACATAATCCAGCCAAGTCATCATTCACCTCTATCCAATAGGGTGAGCCATGATCCCCTCATCAGGAATCATGTTGTCCCCAAGTGATAGGCGCGACAATAACCCTTGTACAACATAACCTATCTGGACCAAGGACTCTATATGAATCCAATGCGCTAGGAGACGAATTACTGACAAGAAGACTACACCCACACCCCAAGCAACAAGTCGAAAAGACGCAAGATGACGACATTCAAAGTAAAGTGTGCAAGCTATTACATGACTTTGCCAACAACCAAACCATTAACTGTTAAACAAGATGTCTAAGTGCGAGGGAGCGAACTATTTCCATGCTACTATGGTCATAAATGTTATCATAAGGTGAACTAAGTTAGGCACTCTACAACATCAAGAAATGTTGATTAACAATTACCCACTGTCCATTAAATTAAGTAAACTACTAATCTATGTTTCTTATATAATAATAAAATTTGATGTCTAATTTATCAAGTATAAATTAATCAATAAATACAAATCTAAATTAACAATTTAACAATATATACAATATTAACTATATCTATATATAACGCTACTTTTAATTTTTATTTTCTTATTTTTTTTGTAACTAGGGGAATCTATAACAACGACAGTATCGTACTCACATGACACGGGGTCGAATCCTATCATCTGCCTTATAACCCCTAGGGAGAAATCCCACCACCCGCAAACACGTACTCTAGATAAATCAGGGTGAGAATCGACCTTGAGACCTCTCTTTACATATTTCCTTCCATTTACACAGCACATGCCAATCGGTCTACACCCCTATAGGCATCCATATATAATACTATTAATATAACAATATTAACAATATTAATTTACAAAACGTTGTCTATTAAATTCCATTTGGTTGTCGTTATTTATTCCATTAGATAAACACATTTTCCTTGAATTATATATTAAATTAGCAGTATGTATCTATGTGTAATCAATTCAATACTATCATGTTGGGTATAAGACATTCAATATTACATCGCCACGGGAATGGTAATAATGTTTTTCACTATACACTATATAATTGTTGAATATCATTATACATCATCAATATAAAAAGAGTTGTCAAATTAATTAAGATATCTGTCAATGTTGTCATACAATCAATGTTGTCAAAAATTAAGATTACTGTCAAAGTTGTCCTTAAACATTAAATTGTTGAGTAATAACATTTACTATCATCATATTAAAACTGTCATAAAACTCAGTTACCATTACATGTAAAATGTTGTTTCTAAAATTACAAATGTCTGGCACACATCATACATCCAACGTTGTCGCTAAAACTAAGGAAGGCAATGGTGATATCATTGGGTGAGTTATGACAAGTCTTAGTGGAAAGTGGTAAGGCTGTGTGTGAAATTGATGGATATTATAATAATGATAGCAAATCATATCTCTATCCTAAAATCAATACAATTATTGTGACATCAGAAATAAATCTCTGCGACACGTGCTATCCTAAAAATATAGTTATCGATTAGTAAAT
>SNQJ01S0064403.1:83523-97597 GCA_010110895.2 Picea sitchensis
ACTTAGTCCTAGATTTTAATTTTCTAGGGTGGGCGACATTTTATTAGGGAATATATATATATATATATATATATATATTTAAATCTTACTCATCACGTCAATCATTTTAAGGCCGACTAGGTTTATTCACTCACCCATTGAAATAGCAATGTTCCCTTCAAGATGCACTAGGTGTTCCAAGGGTGCCACTTTCCTTTTCTGTTTTCCTTTTGTGGCGTGCCCTTCAGGATGCACTACATGCTCCAAGGTTACCACTCGCCTCTTTCCATTTTCCTTGCGTGACATGCCCTTCAGGACGCACTACGTTCTCCAAGGGTGCCACTTTCCTGCTGATTGACTTGCTAGACATCAAAAACCCCTAGAGTCAATACTTCATTAGGTGATCTTGTGGGAGACTAGAGGCCTCTAAGGAATAAGTCCCCTGCCTTATTTTGTGTCCCTTAGAATCATCGTGAGAGACTGTTTCATTTTTCCGTCACGACATCGTGGGTCTTCTCGAACTAGGTAATCATTAACTTACAGTTCGAGCCATGACGGGAGTGCTAGTAGGCTATGGAACGGTTGTTGTCCACACCTCTCCCTGAGGTCTCTGGTTTTCATGTGTCACCCCTCTACTCCACCTGTGAGTCTGGTCGACAAGCTATCATCATCCTACATCATCAACGAATCATGTCATAAATAAAATAAATCATCATAACATATAACCAGATGTGCATATGTCATATCAACAATAATCAAACCCCAATAGTCCACTCCCTTACTCGATATAGAGTCCAAGTAGTTTCATTGATTCCTCTTCATGCTCGAGGTCCAAGTCCTACACACTTAGGAGAACCTAGTCAATATTACTTGTCTATGTACATACAAAAAATAACATGTCATCATATCCATAATGCCTCATAATCATAATCAAATGACCAATAGTATAATAATCTGGGTGACTTGCAAGAAAGTGTCATAAAAGAATAAGTTCTCTCAATGCACGCAAGAGTGGGATGTTACAACGTTGTGCAAGGAAAACATAAAGAGGTGAGAGGGACCCTTGGAGCATGTAGTGCATCCTGAAGGGCACGTTGCACAAGGAAAATGGAAAGAGGTGAGTGGCACCATTGGAGCTTGTAGTGCATCCTAAAGGGCACGTCGTGCAAGGAAAACAACAACAGGTGACAGACACCCTTGGATCATGTAGTGTGTCCTAAAGGGTGCGTCACACAAGAAAAACATAAAGTGACGACTGGCACCCTTGGAGCACCTAGTGCATCCTGAAGGGAACGTCACATTTTTAACTTGTAAGTCAATAAACCTAGATATCCTTAGAATGAATGATGTGTCAAGTAAGATTTAAAAGAAAAGATTCTCTAATAAAATGTTGCCAAGCCTAGTGAAATTAAAATCTAGGTCTAAGTGACACTTTTTGTCAAAAATAATAATTATAATTAAACATGTGACAAGAAGGGGGTAAGAAATTCAATTAATTTATTAAAATCAAATTACTTTTGGGGATTAAAATTTTAAAAGGAAAATGAATGTTTTTTTTCACACATGCTAATTAAATTTTATTAATTAAAAAGAAAAATGGGTAAAAGGTGTTTTTTCTACACTTGCTAATTTGAGTTTTATATAAAAAGGGAAAATAAGGAAACTTAAAAGAAATAGGAAACAAAGGGAAAAAGGGGAAACATAAAGAAAAAGGGAAACGTGAGGAAAAATATGAATGTCTAACTTAGTAAGGAATCGTGTCTTTAAGAACTTTGTAATTATGAACTCAACTAGGAATTTAGTAAAGGCGTGAGTCATTTAAACTGTGTAAGGGAATATTGGGACACCACAAAGTGTTTTTAGGAATGTTTTTTGGTGGGTGAGGGAAATAGGAATAATTAAATAACTAAAGAAATTAATTTTTGGTGCAACTAGGGGGATGGGTGACATGTGTTTGGGGGAGGTTTTATGAATTAAATTAATGAGAAAGAAATTAAATGGGAATTTGGGAAAGAAATCACTTAGAAACTCTATAAAAAGGGTGGAGGAGGAGGATTATGGATCTGATGTTTTATGCGTAACGTTACGCTGCAGAATTTTTGTCTTCACTGACTTATCTTGTGGGAGTTGGGATACCCATCTCGGGTAACGAAAGGGTGGAGGAGGAGGATTATGGATCTTATGTTTTATGCGTAATGTTACGCTGCAGAATTTTTGTCTTGACTAACTTATCTTGTGGGAGTTGGGATACCCATCTCGGGTAACGAGTGGTACCTTGACCTTGCAAGGCGAGCTGGGTGCTAATTGTTCTCTAGTATAGTGTGAGTGGATCCTTTGTGGCTTGGGGGGCTTAGGGGGAAGAAGAGTACCCCTAGTGTTGGCTGGGAGGTACTGGTGTGGTCACATTGGTCGACAAACAGAAGCTTGATAGAGCGCGCAGGACAAAAACTACTGAGAAAATTGCATTTGGCTAAGTTATGTCAGTCTAATTTTTACTTGTTATGAATTTAAATTTACTCATGTTATTTCTCCATGCTCGTTTAAGATTTTATTTCCATGCGTTGTCTTGCACATGCCTTCCTTTGGTATTGTAATTCCCTTGTTTGATGTTTTCGGATGGATTTCCTTTGGCCTGCCCAACTTCTGATTTATTTGTCTTATCTGTGTGGGTTTTAATAATTATTATGAAGAGTTTGTGCTTTTTCTTCCACCCTTATCCCAAGGTCACCATTCCATGCCTGAGAAATCTGCCAAGAGCCGAATCGACGATATTCACTTCGGTGTTTAAAGACCTATAGATTCTAATTCCTTTCTTTTTTGAGTGTGTATTATGAGTAAAGGGTAATTTTTGCCCATCCATGCACCTTACTTCTCTCTGTGCTGATTGATTCACAGATGAATGATTTTCGTTGCACCTTCTTGTGATTGAGTATCTATGTGTATTGTTATATTACTTACCACTACGAATTATTACTCCACGTTTTTAATTGCTTACTCTTGATAATCTCTACATGTGGAACACTGAACCCTGCAGTTTCGAGTGGGGAAAAATCTTTGTGATTTTAATGAACCACTATTTACCTAGTTTTGAAGAACCATGAATTTACCATCGATTTCATTATTGTGTTGACTGCGATTTCTTTCTTTGTATTCACTACGATTTCATTAATATATTGACTATAATTTACTTAGTGACTACAATTTACTATGACTTACATTTAGTGACTGTGATTTACATTTATTTACAGCGACTTTATAAATGAGCAAATGTTTTTTGTGACTGCGTTATATAGACAACATACATTGACAACAATTTTGAAACGTTGATACATTGATACATTTGAGAATGATTTTGACTGTGATTTTGATACATTGATTTTATACATTAATACATTGATGCATTGAAAATGATTTTGACACATTGATGCATTGACAACAATTTTGATACATTGATACATTCACAGTGATTTGGACTGTGATTTTGATATAGTGATTATGATACATTGATACATAGATACATTGATTTTGACTACGTTTGATACATTGACAACGAATTCATATTGCACCTTTATGATAGCTATTTTCATTTTATTATTTATCCATATTGTTGTTCCCTTAATTACAAGGGAACGATATATGATGCAGACCCTCAACCCGTAGGCCGAGATTCGCTCACAGCATTGTTCAAATCTCCTTGAGACGAAGTGACTCTTTTGGATCCCTATCGAAACCTTCAATGGATCGATCCATAGGTCCTTCTGAAACCCCCTTATGTGAACAAGCACAAGGTACGAGCTTCACCTCCACACGACCACAACTGGTACTGGCACAAGTGTCTTTCGCAACTCATAATCTCTCCAATTGAAGGGTTGAAATCTGATGCTCTTTTCCTACGAAATCCCGAGATGCAATAGTCAGTGATAGTCTGACTTCCCTTTCACACTTCTCACAAATTGCAACCTTGCGAGTTGGAGTTTAGAGCCTTCGTGATCCTAATTTTCAAAATCCCAAGATGTGATAGGTAAACTATGGGTTGACCCCTTGATGTGTGAGTACACGCCATCTGTCACCCTTCCATTCCTCACCTAACAGATGTGCCACATGTTGCACGAGCCTCACTCAATATGACGACCTGCATTATTTTGGGCTTCTGGGTATCGGGAGTTCGAAACACTCGATACCAAGATGCTACCTCCTTGGTTTCCCAGCACCCAAAGTGCCGAAATCTTGAAACTCCATGCCAATTCTTGTCGCAACTCGCAAATTTCATTCCACTGTGCTCAACTCCTTATCGTCAGGATTCCCGAAATGTCAAAATGATTTGACGACTCAGACAGATCACGATCAACAGTTGACGTGAATATTTAAACCAATAGAATGGATTCGTCCAAACCTTATCTTCCCTGTACTCCTCTGGATCCTACGGTCCTCACGGCTTTACGAATTCTCCACAGAGAATTTTGGCCATTCGTCCCTCCTTAATAGTTTCTATGAAATGAACCAAAGTTATTCTTGTGGAACTTAACTTCTATGAGACATTTTCAATATCTACCTCCCTATGGGTACTTTCAAAGGTGTTAACCCTCCTGAGCTTTCTCTGGCAACTTCAAGCCTTGAAAATAAATCCTGTACACACTCCTTGCAGCAATCTTTCGAATACTCTCAGGTATTCGACCTCTCAGCTCTGTGCAATCTCTGCAACAACATCCCTCCAAATATTTCCCTTAGTTGATAAGTTCTAAGACTCCCAATAGCCTACGCACTCCTTGCACGGACTCTATGATTCTCCTGCACTTCTGTGGGAATGAGAAAAATGGTATCCTTCTCGAGCTTTCTGAGATAAAACTCAGACCTTCGTCAACGCACACCTTGTGGACGCTTTACTACACTCCTTGCAGGAACCTCTCTCACTCGGAAAGAGAAACAATTGAAACTCATTCTCTCTCTCTCTCCCAGACTTCAAACATTCAACATGAAATCATACATACACACAGTATTAAAGAAAATGCATAACCAAAGAGAATAAACAAATGTAACATACCATTCACCATGTATAAATACAAAACATCATAACACCATGAAATCTGATTCAAAGCTTCATATATTAATTCAAATATCTTGTACATGGGTTCTTCTCTAAATCTCTCTGCTTCAACTCTCTCCTTCTGTGCTATTCTAATGTTAATGATACCATAATACAAGAGTGAGGGTGTCTATATTCGTTTTCCCTCCTACTCTCAAAACTGTCTAATATTATTAATTCAAACCTACCTACTTTCATTAACTGGGCTTAAATGTCTTTTATATTGACAGATGAGAGAAAATTGCTCATGATCTGTTTACAACCTCCAAGATATAAATGCAAAGTACGCCATATTCCTAACTATTACATTAATTCCTTTTAAGTTTAAAATTCAAAATGGTTCTTATGAAAACGTGTTCTTTTTCTTCCTCTGCACATCCAGCTAGTTCTTTGGATTAGTCGCATTCTTTGGCTTTGCACGATGCTCCTGCATCATACTCCATTGCTTGAAATTTTTCATGAACTCCTGTTCATGAGCTCTTGCACGGTTTGTCCATGTCTCTGAATTTTTGCTTCATCTTTCCAATTGGCATCTTCAACTGGATGTCCCTTCCATTTGACCAAGTATTCAAAATACTCTTTTCTCTTGGTCTTCCTGCTAATTCTTTTGTCAATTATGCTTTCCATCTGTGGCTTTTCAGCTACAGGCATTTGGTTTGTCCACTGAATTTCCTTTTGTTCATCCTCTGCTCCTACTTCTTTAGCTCTGTAAGGGTACAAGTCCGCAATGTTGAATATTGGTGAAATTTTGATCCCATCGGGTAATTCAATCTCATAGGTGTTTGCCCCAAATTTCTTGACGAATTTGCATCGTCCAATCTTTTTCATCTTTAGTTTGTTATATGTTCCCCTTGGGAATCTTTCCTTCCTCAGTTGTGCAAGAATCAGATCACCAACTTCAAATTGAATTTCTCACCTATGTTGATCTACTCTGTGCTTATATTCTTGACTCAAACTCTACAATCACTCCTTGACTCGGCTGTGAATATCCTTCATTGCTTCTGCAAAATTCTCTGCACTAGCACTTATGAATTCATTGTGTTCCAGATCTTTCAATTTAGATAATCCCCTAGGCTGCATTCCATATACAATATGGAATGGACTCTGCCCTGTGCTTCTATTGAGTAAATCATTATAAGTGAATTCTGCATGTGGTAGAATGCGATCCCATTGACTGTGTTGTTTAGTCACTAGGATCTTTAGAAAATCTCCTAAGCTCTT
Organism: Picea sitchensis; assembly: GCA_010110895.2. Lineage (NCBI taxonomy): Eukaryota > Viridiplantae > Streptophyta > Pinopsida > Pinales > Pinaceae > Picea > Picea sitchensis. The sequence continues at coordinate 89,807 of SNQJ01S0064403.1, forward strand.
GTTTACCACTTCTGTCTACCCATCCGTATGAGGATGATACTCTCAGCTAAATGACAAACTTGTCCCCAACTTCTTCCATAAATTCCTCCAGAAATGTCCCATGAACTTGGTATCTCGATCAGACATGATACTCCTTGGCAAGCAGTGAAGTCTGACGACTTCCTTGAAAAACAGGTTCCCAATATGAGTTGTGTCACTGGTTTTCTGGCATGGTATGAAGTGTGCCATGTTGGAAAATTTGTCTACTACCACAAAGATTGAATCACATCCTCTTTGTGTTCTTGGTAGTACCAATATAAAATTCATGCTCACTACGTCCCACGACCTCTCAGGTATGGGTAATGGATGGTATAACCCTATGTTCTCCGTTTTCCCTTTTGTGTGTTGACAAATTCGGCTCTGTCCAAAAATTTCTTAACATCGGTTCTCATCCCTGGACACAAATATGAGCTATTGAACTTTGAGAACGTCTTGTCTTGACCGAAGTGTTCGGCCAATCCTCCACTATGTTTTTCCTTCAATAAGTTTTCCCTCATGGAGCATCTTGGAATACATAGTTGATTGCCCCTAAATAATAATCCATCCTAGATCATATATTCAATCCATTGGGTTCTATCCTTGAGAACTAGATTCTCAAACACTCCATATGCTTCCTTAAAATCTAGATCATCCCTATACATCTCTTTGAGATTATCAAAACCCAAAGTTTTGACTCTGAATTCTTGCATAAGTAAACATTTCCTGCTCAAAGAGTCAACAACTTTGTTAGCAGTTCCAGAAATATGCTTAGTTACAAAAGTAAAATTCTGCATGAATTCAACCCATTTAGCATGTTTTTTGTTCAACTTCTCTTGTTGAGTCACGAATTGTAAAGCATGATTATCACTGTACAAAACAAACTCTTTAGGAACCAAATAATGTCTCCATTTCTTCAGCACTTGTATGACCGCATAGAATTCCTTGTCATATGTGGAGTACTTAACCTTCACTTCATTTAATTTATCACTAAAGTATGTGATCAGTCTATCGTCTTCTCTCAAGACTTCTCCAATTGCATATCCACTCGCGTCACACCTGACCTGGAATGTCTTGCTAAAATCAGGCAAAACCAAAATTGGTTGCTCAGTGATCTTCCTCTTCAGCAGATTGAAACTCTTCTCTGCTTCCTCTATCCAGTGAAAATATTTATGTATTTTCTTCACCGTATCCATCGTTGGTGCACTAATTCCACTGAAATTTCAGATGAATTTCTTGTAAAAACTAGCTAAATCATGGAAGCTTCGAACTTCAAACACACTTTTCAGTGATGGCCAATTCTTAATTGCGTTCACCTTTTCAGGATCCATCTTCAACTCATTTGCAGAGATAACAAAACGCAAATAAATGAGTTTTGTCCTCATAAATGATGATTTATTCATATTAATCAACACTTTCTCTTGTTGTAATCTCCTCATTACTACATCTAAGTATTTTAAGTCTTCTTCTTCAGTCTTACTAAAAATTAATATATCATCAAGATATACAATGACGAATTTCCCTGTGAAATCCTTGAGGACATCGTTCATCAGCCTCATGAAAGTACTGGGTGCATTTGTTAAGCCAAATGGCATAACAATATTTCATGGGAATGACATCCATGGGAATGACATCACATAATATTTCATCCTTTGGGAATGACATCACATAATATTTCATCCTTATATCCCCCTATTTTAAATTAAACTAAACATTGTTTAGTGACATTTACCCGATGTCCTTTTTGTAGCGACGAAACTCTGTATGGGCTTGGATGTACGCTAGTCTCTAGCTCCAGCTTTTCTACAATCTTTGTAGAAATGAGATTGTTTGTGCTACCACTGTCCACGATGACTTTGCATACCCTGTCTTTGGTTTTGCAAGCAATCTGAAACAGATTGTTCCTTTGTGCTGGGTTCTCTACCTCCTTCTCTGGCGTTAAGAGAACTTTCCTCATAATCAAGGACCTTCCACCCTCAGCATCCTTTTCCTCAACAATCCATCCTTGTTCTTTGGGAATGTGAGCTTCCCCACCTTATTTCTTTCTGTCTGGACACTCATAAGATTTATGTCCATCTTTCCCACAGACAAAACATTTCACTTCACCTCCTCAGCCTCTTCCTCTTCCTCTAGCTCGAGGAAAAGTGTTTCTATAGGCATAATTCCCTCTTTGTCAGCTTCCTCCTCTCTCAGTTTGAGTTTTAGGTTTCTTCCCCTCTTCTTAAGGTTTCTGAGTTATGTCTTGGGCAATTGTTTTGCCTCTGCCTTGACTTCTACCTCAGCCTCTTTGACCTTGTTTTCAGCTCATCTTCTCTTCATCTTTTAGAGCCATCTGATAATCATCTTCCACATTCCTAATGATCATCATGCTCATCTCATCTTGAATGTCATATCTCAGACCATTCATGTACCTGACAACCTTTTCATCATCGCTTTCTCGATGACTTGCTCTGATGTTTATCTTATACAACTCTTCAGTGTATTCCTTCACTGTCATCGGCTTCTGTCTCAGTTCAACATCCTCCAAAACAAAGTGATTTGATAATCCTTGGGTATGAATTTGGATTTCATCTTCACAACCATTGTATTCCATCTTTTGATTTTCTTCCTGCCTTTGCAACATTTGTCAACCTTCATTTCATCCCACAATAGTGCTACATGCCCTTTAATTCTAGTGATAGCATGTTTGACTTTCCTATCTTCCTCGACATCCTCATAGTCGAAGTATTTATCCAGATCTCTAATCCAGTCTAGAATCTCTTCAACATCTAGGTTTCCGTCATACACTGGAATGTCCATTTTTTATCTAGAACCTATCCTTGCAATAGCCTTGAATAGGCGTTCGTTTGTAGCATCTTCGACTGCGACTTCTTCTTCATGTCCAGCTTCATTTTCACTTTCATCCTTGCTAATATCCCCAGCGTCAACTATGTGCCCCTGTGTTGTCTCTATGGCATGAAGCCTGGTACATAATTTGTGCATTTCTCTTTCCATTGTTGCATCAGACATTGGTCTGTCTCTTCTTCTTAGTGGCATAGCTGAGAAATTTCCTCTTTTCTATGGTACAGAAAGAAAAGAACTCTTTCTATGGCTCTGATATGTATCAGAGTACTCTTTCTCCTCTCGTTCCCTCTATCTGCAATATATAAACAGAGTCAAGCTCTGATAGCATAAATGATGCAAACCCCCAACCTGCAGGCCGAGATCCGCTCACAAAATCATTCAAATCTCCTTGAGCCGAAGTGGCTCTTTCGAATCCCTATTGGAACCTTCAATGAATTGATGCACAGGTTCTTCTGAAACCCCCTTATGTGAATAGGCACAAGGTATGATCTTCACCTCCACACGACCACAACTAGCCCTGGCACAATCATCTTTCTCAACTCACAATCTCATGAATTTAAGCATTGAGCTCTCGTGCTCTTTTCCTATGAAATTATGAGATGCGATAGTCAGCGATAATCTAACTTCCCTTTCACACTTCCTGCAAGTCTCAACCTCACGAGTTGGAGTGTAGAGCCTTCATGCTCCTCCTTTGTGAAATCCCAAGATGTGATAGGGAATCTATGGGTTGACCCCTTTATGTGCAAGTACATGCCACATGTCACCCTTGCGGTCCCCACCTAATAGATGTGCCACGTGTTGCACAAGCCTCGCTCAATCTGACGACCTACTTTATTTCAGGCTTCTGGGTATCGGGAGTTTGGAACTCTCAATCCCAAGATGCTACCTCCTTGGTTTCCCAACACTCGAAGTGGTGAAATCCCAAAACTCCACGCCAATTCCTGTCGCAACTCGCGACTTCAGGACTTTTCTTCCACTGTGCTCAACTCCTTGTCATTAGGATCCCCGAAATGATGAAATGATCTAATGACTCAGAAAGATCACGATCAACGGTCGACTTGAATCTTTAAACCAATGGAATAGATTTATCCAAACCTTATCCACCCTGTACTCCTCTAGATCCTACAGTCCTCGCAGCTTCGCAAATTCTCCACAGAGAATTCTAACTGTTTGTCCCTCCTTGATAGTTTCTATGAAATGAACCAAAGTTCTTCTACTGGAACTTAACTTCTGCGAGACGTTTTCAATCTCTACCTCCCTATGGGTACTTTCAAAGGTGTTAACCCTCCTGAGATTTCTATGGAAACTTCAAGCCTTTAAAATAACTCCTGCACGCACTCCTTGCAACAATCTTTCGAATACTCCTGGGTATTCGACCTCTCAGCTCTATGCACTCTCTGCAACAACAGCCCTCGAAATCCTTACCTTAGTTGATAAGTCGTAAGACTCCCAATAGCCTATGCACCCCTTGCATGGCCTCTATGCTTCTCATGCAATTCTATGGGAATGAGAACAATGGTATCCTTTCTGAGATTTCTGAGATAAAACTTAGACCTTCGTCGACGCACACCTTACAGATGCTTCACTACACTCCTTGCAGGAACTTCTCTCACTCAGGAAGAGAAACAATTAAAACTCATTCTCTCTCTCTCTCTCTCCCAGACTTCAAACATTCAACATGAAATCATACATACATACAGTATTAAAGCAAATGCATAACCAGAGAGAATAAACAACTGTAACATACCATTCACCATGTATAAATAGAAAACATCATAAAACCATGAAATCTGATTTAAAGCTTCATATATTAATTCAAAGCTCCTTTACATGGGTTCTTCTCTACAACTCTCTAATTCAGGTCTCTCCTTCTGTGCTATTCTAATGTTAATGATACCATAATACAAGAGTGAGGGTGTCTATATTCGTTTTCCCTCCTATTCTCTAAACTGTCTAATCTTATTAATTCAAACCTACCTACTTTCACTAAATGGGATTAAATGCATTTTATATTGACAGATGAGAGAAAATTTCTCATGATCTATTTACAACCTCCAAGATATAAATGCAAAGTATGCCATCTTCCTAACTATTACATTAATGCCTTTTAAGTTTAAAATTCAAAACAGTTCTTATGAAAACGTGTTTTTTTCTACCTCTGTGTGTCTAGCTATTTCTTTGGCTTAGTCGCATTCCTTGGCTTTTCACGAAGCTCCTGCATCAATATATTTAGACAACGAGTGGGTCAAACCCTAATACAAACAAAAAAATTATATTTTAATAGAAATTGACAACAAATTCATTGATCTTGAAAACAAAAATTGCTCAATGTGTGTGTAATTTATGTCTGCATTTTTGGTTCGTAAGAATTTGTTTTGTTTTTCATAATTTGGCTGCGAGATGGTATATATACATGTGCACTTTATTTATTTTAGTGTTTGATGAAAAGTCTGTGTTTTACTCGGCATATCACCCAGCCTCCACGTCACGATTTTCTTGGCAGAATATACTGATTGTACACCATGATTTTCTGGGTGGATTGCTCCATATTTACCCAACAATGTCAACAATTTTATCCATTTATTTATCACCAAGTTTTAGCAATATATGTATCAATAACTTTCCATAGGACCACTTGATCATTGACAGATATATAGGCTGACATAGGCATATCATGTTTGACTCCACGACTTTCCCTTAAAACACAGGTGTTATTCCAACGATTTATTATCAATGCGGTTTCTTTTATCATATCAATCTCAGCCCTATCATACCCTTAAAAACATCCATAACATATAACTGATGGACAATGTTTCTACAATTTACCACTCAATAGACTATTTATGGTATGACAATTCTTTAAATTTTATTAACATAGTTCCTTCAATTGTTTATTATAACAGTTTCTTGATTGTTTATAACTATTTCTTTAATTGTTAATTGTTTATCACAATAGTTCTTTAAACATTTATTAAAGCAGTTCTTAATTGTATATTACAACATTTTCTTTAATTATTAGATACTGAAGTTTCAAAAATGTCAACTTTCATGTATGTTTAAGTAAATTTAAAGGGTTATCTTTTTCCACATTATATATTGTGGGTAAGCATGAATCTGATACAAGACCTTAAATATCAATTGGAATTATCATAAAATATATCAGAATATAGATTGTGTTTTGAGGATATAAACTGTTTATTAGAGATGTAGAAGTTGATAGGGTTGCATTATAGTGTTTGTCTTTACTTCACTAGGGCTAAGGATCCCTTGTATATTTTGCAACTTTAAATTACTAACAACCTTGTTAGATCCAATTAGAGTCTGTAGTATATGCTCAATATACCAGAGGTCATGTTTTTTTTTAAACCTTCTTCAACATACAATTATTGAAGCAAGATCGTTGATTTCCTAGAATTCCATTTTTCCACTCATGTGTGATATTAGGTGATCACTTCCCTTAGTTAGAATTATTGCTTCTAATTTACGATTGATTTTAGACATTGTGCGCACCCATTTTCAAGTATCACATGTCCTTTAGAGTTGTCTTGTGGATTTTATAATTTGACCTTGCGCAAATAAAAGTACCAAATGTGGTTACCCGACATCGAAGTATACCATACTAGATTAGGTTTTTATCATCTATAGATTCGTTTTAGGTATGACAGTTAAGTTTGGACTTCTTGCATGGGGATTTTGTGTCTTGATTTAAAGTCTTAGGATTGTTTAAGCTTAAGCCTTAGTTACTTGTGCTTGACACATTGTGATGGCATGATTCCTTAGGATGAGATCAATAAGCACGTTAATAGAGAAGCACATGCAAAACCTGGTTGGGTCATGCTCTTCCCGTGTAGGGAAAAGTGGTTGTTGTAATTGAATTTGGGTACCTTGTTCTGTAACTTTGTGATCGTTCTCACTTTTGTAATACCCCTCCTAGCCAAGGACATCTACTCAGTCAACCGGTGAAATGTTTTTTTGTTAAGGTGTGTGCGCGTGTGCAGAAGAACAACCCCCTCGACTCTACGTCAACTCGGACCAACATGACGCAAGTAGGACGACACAATCGAGACGACCCGACATATCATAGCGATGACTAGAAGCAAACGCCCCTGAACAGGAGGCAGGAAACTAAGGGCTATAGGCAGAGACAGACACCACGGGTTAGGCACGGTACTGTCACAGAATGAAGGAATCCGTCAGTAGAGTCGCAGTAGTGGAACTGTGGCTTTAAACAGCCCGAGACTACTGATACGGCTCAGAATGTGTCGCAAGAGTGGAACTGTGCCTTTAAACAGCCCGAGACTCTTGATACGGCACCAGATTCCTTCCACCGGATTACATACAGGCATACATACTAAGCTGCAAGAGGAGTCTATATCCCGCCCGACACGGCAGACTACACAATACAACCACCAAGTCCTTGCAGGACCAGGGACAACAATAAGCACGACGCATAGCATTATTCTAATAAAGGCCAAAAAGAGCAACGACATCCACACCCTAAGGTAAACCCCCGATGTTACATTCTCCTCATTAACTTGCCCTTCCTACCCATTTATTACCAGACATACTAATAGCCTTACAAATAAAAGAAGTGAAATTTAATCATCGTCATTAGTATTCCATTAAACAACATTGCCGTCACAATTCAACCTCATTCCAACATTCAATTAGTCCAATAACCACATTGCGGTCTGACATTATTACCATATTGTAGTAACCTTGCGAAATAAGAGCAGTGCAAATTAAACATCGTCACTAGTATTTCCATTTACACAATATTGACATCGCATTTCGTCATCATCATAAACATTTAAATTAAGCCAACAACAACATTGCAACTAAACATTATGGCCATATTGTAATAACTTTACCAAAATAATAACAGTGCAAATTAACCATCGTCACTTCAACTAACCTTTACATTTCAACTAA
>SNQJ01S0064403.1:98329-119093 GCA_010110895.2 Picea sitchensis
CAAAAGGGTCCAGATCACTTGCGAGCAAGTGTCCTCAAAGAATAAGTGTCCTCAGTGCGCCAAAGCGGGATGTTACAACTTTCCATAAGGGTTTTAGTCATTGGCCGTCGAAGCTATTAGGTTGAATTGGTTGGATTTTCATGTGTTACATCCAGCGGCATGGTGTGCTAGTACATTGGGTCATTATGTTGTCTTTGGCGTGGATTGCATGCATTGTGTTCATCGTCAAGTTGTGTTATTTAACTGTCATCGTTGTTTCTTTCCTTCTTTAAAAAATTCAAAAATAAAAAATTGCTTTTGCGTTGAGTCCCTTGTAGTCGTAACGTCAGGGTCATTTCAGGGATTGATAAAATTTAACATATTTCATTATGGACTGATTAAATTCAACATAAATATGAAATGTTGGGTCTATCCTACTATGTATTAATTTAAATGCTTCCTTTTATGTTCATTGTGGACTGTTCAAAAACACAGATAAAATTCAACATATTTCATTGTGGACCGTTCTTGGGCCTATGGGCACTGATAAAATTAAACATATTTCATTTTGGACTCATAAAATTCAACATAAATTTTAACTCTTGTTCCTATACTAATATGTATTAATTTAAATTGTTTCTTTTATGTTCACCGTGGATTGTTCAAAAACACATGATGAAATTCAACATATTTCATTGTGGACTGTTCTTGGCCATATGGGGACTGATAAAATTCAACATATTTCATTGTGGACTGATAACATTCAACGTAAAGTTGAACTCTTGGGCCTATGAGGATTATTATTACCCCTTTCCTACGTTTCCATAAAAAAATTGATGGCTGTGGGAGATTCCAAGGTCACTATCAGTTCGATAAATTCCAAATCCAATATGAACTTGATATATCTTAACAACTGGAAAGAGAAGATCAGAAGCTTAAATAATAGATTTCAATCTATCAAATTTATGTACATACATAGATAGTGCAACAAATAACATAAAATATAAGAAGATTAAATAATTGATTGGAATCTATCAAATTTATGAATGTACATAGATAGTTCAATAAAGTAGCAGACGACCTCTCCAAAAATTCTCTCAAAGGAAATTTTGGTTGTCTCTTTTATGAAGAAATTGTTGATGGAACTATTGTATGTACAAAACAATTTTACATTTTCTAGCTTGGATCTTTACAGATGTCCCTTTTTTGAATAATTTTGTATATGACACTATATGACTTTTTGTAACTTTACTACAATGTAAAAATTTGGAAGGAAGGAAAGACTACAAATATTTTTTTATCATAACTTTCTAGATCCATATGTAACAAAAAATTTCATTGGATTCTAATAGAATAACAGTGAAACTATTCTTTTCGCGTGAAAAAAAGAAGAAGAAAAAACTAAGAAAATTAGTGTAACAATGGGTTAGAAGACATAGAAAGAAAGAATCACTTGAGCAAATGGAATAACGAAGAAATACACTATAAATATTAAGAAGTAAGAGAGACACACACAAGGGAATCTACACACACTTGAATTTGCACCTAGGACATTTACATGGTCTTTATCATTTTGATATTTTCAGAGAGACATGGTCTCACATTTACATCAAAATCTCAATTTACATGAATATCTCAATGAAAGGTTTTAATGGTCTTTGAATTCACCTTCTTTCTCATACAAACAACTATGAGAAAACTACAAATATGATAACAAAATCACAAGAAGAGATAGAAGAGATATTGAGATCACTCATGTAATATTTTGTCTTGTCCATATTTTACTTGCACTATGTTTATTTATATAAAATATTGGATGAAATAATTTCAATATACTATTTTCTCGATTTAAAAAAAAATATCAAATTTTATAGTTTCTTATGAAATTTCACAATGAAATATTCAAGAAAATGTGAAATAAAAATTACAGCTTTTCACTTATAATTTAAATTTTGTTTGATTTAGAAATATGGTTGAAAATAGTCAAAACAAGTCATTAAATTTAATATAAGTCCAACAATGAAAATAGTCAAAACAAGTCATCAAATTTAATATAAGTAAGCAATCTTCATTAAAATTTATCAGAATTTAAAGTTTTTCTAAGCCATCAATAGTCTCTTCTCATGACATGGAAATGGGTCCTAGTTTTGATATGAAATTATCATTTTCATATGAAAAAACATTGAACAATCAAATTGCAAATAATGAATGCATTTATCCTATATGTAGTAAATTGGTTACATGCATTAAAAGATTTGTGTATAGGATTTGGATAATTTGTAGGATTAAAGTATAATCATCCAAAGTATAGGTAAATTTAGGTTCCCTAGATACAATCTATATATTCTTCCGTGAGATTGTAAATAAGGCTTCGTAAACTTTATTTAATTCATCAAAAATATAACTTTTCCTAATTGAATCCAGACCATGAAAGTAAACTAAACTGGAAATGATTCTAGAATCCTAGATATTCATAAATAGGTGTACTTTAAATGAAAAACATAAAATTATGGAATGTACATGTGTCACTCATTTAAATAAATCATAATGGTATTCCATCTTCAATTATTCGTTCATGATCGCCTTTGGATATTTTCCATTTTCTAACTTTTGTTTTTTTTCTTGATTGAACTTCTATTAAGTGTATGCTTGTTGGACATACCAAACGACTATATTGACAACTTATGACATCTGAATGGTAGTCTTGAAAGTGAACATGAGTATCGGTTTGATGGGTTTCTTCAAAAAAATATCCTTTCAATACAATGGATTATCTTTCATATATAAAACCGTTATCATCGAAATCTTCTAATAGTATCATGTTTTGTTTTGTGCATCGTATCAAATAATATTTCATGTTTTCAGTGTTGTATACAGGTGAAAACATTGAAAATACATCTCCTGCAAATAATTTGATATATTGGACAACAAATAGTTCGTGTTAGATTATCACACAAGTACATCTACAAGTTATTTGAAAAAAATTAAACATAAAAATTACTTTCTCTAATAAGATCAAAAACTCTATTGTCATAAAATGACACTATAGTTTCATTTTATTCCATCTCCTCTGAGCTTGCAAGTGTCATTTTCCCTTTTACATTAATTCTGGTATGTCTCCAAGCTTTAACATATTCTACATTTTTGTTTTCACAAATATCTATGGATTATGTGTCCTCTATGAAAACTGAACAAAAATAAGACTCATTTCTTCTATCAAATGCAAACACATTCTGATAATGTTTTGTTTTAACTGAATGTATTTTTCATGTCACAGGTATTGTACTGGTGGCATATTGGATTGATCTATTTGAATCTTGGATTCCAACATACCAAAAAAACCTATAGAAGAAAAAAACTTGTTAACTTGAAATCTCTCAAGAAAATGATTGAAGATTGAATATAAATTTGAACACGTTCAAATAAAAATATCCTGTGTATATGTGTAACATTTATATATAGACACACCTGCACACATGCCTTGACAGATTATATTCATGGCTAGCGCCATTTTTCACCATTCAACAACTTGTTCAACGGATTGAAATCAATCGGCATGAGGGTTCGTCTGATACCTTCGAAGTCTTCATTTTACACATGCCCATGCACCGTCATGCTCTCCTTTACCACGAACAGTCTCAAAAAAATTACAACAATGTGTAATGTTTGATTTTTTATGAAGACAACATAACCAATATAATAATCATGAATATTTGAAATGACCCACACACCTATCTATCCATATCCAATGTCCATCGAATATGATTTCGCATTCTTTCAATGAATCATAAAATTTATCAAGACAATGTTGTACATAATGTGTGTCATGTGCTCGATCATCACTTATATAAAAGTGATATTCTTTAATAACACGTCGATTTTCATTGGTTATTTATATGTTATCAAGACTTCGTTGAGCATGTATATATAGATTGTGGAGAAATATCATGACTTGATCAGAATGATAATATTCACTCTGTATTTCTTTTTGTGCAGCGAATATGTAATTCTCTGCAAATCAAATACATACAAAATTGTCCTTGGGGGAAACACCTCACGAGATTGTTTTAATTGTTGGTCTTTCCATCGATATCTATGTGAATTCTTGGTGTATTTATAAATCTCTTCCTCAAACTTCTTAAAAAAATCTATCACACAGATTTTATCTACTTTCAAATCAATCCTTTTGGAAATAACATTTGAAGAATGTGGAGTCGCGTTGTTGATATATTCATATCTCTTCCGATTGATTGTTATATTAAAAAATGATTGAACATTCATATCAATATGATACTTTGAGTGAAAAAAACTTAGATTTCCACAATGATCACATGTCTTTCCACCGACACATTTTTTTTTTGTAAAATAAATCATCACCTTCTCTTTCACATAGAATTTCATATATAAAAGCACGGAATGTGGAAGAAGGAGGTGAACTTGGTCATAAAGTTTTACCAAAATCCAAAAAAGCATCATAATAGAACTCAAATTCCACATGATAACGACAACAAAAAGTGTCACGAACAGTGATGGGTCTAACAAACCATGGGTTTTGTTGCACAAATGTATTGATGGAAATTTTAACTTCTTTGTGCTCTTCTTTGAACTTATTGAACAATTCTATTTTCTTCATTGGCAATATATGTTTTGTATGTTCTTCATATTAATTCCGTGCCATTCTTTGTCGCAACACATCCCTTGTATGTGGTGAAACATGAGATTCTACCAACCAACAATTACGGGTCAATTATTTAACATTTTTTGCAAGCCTATCTTTGTAGGGTTGTTTAGAAATCACTATCCAACAAGCCAGTTCATCATTTGCATCTATTTGCAATCAAAATTTTCTATGTTTGTGCAATGTTTCTCTTGACTTTCCCATCGTTTTTTCCATGTGTCATGTCAAATGATCGTTTGTATTCCTAGATGAAACAATTGTTGTTTGTATCGCTCTACGTGCAACACTGACATAATTTTTTCAAGATTTTCCAAAATATTTTAATACACTAGTTACATTGTCAAAGACATTTTGTTTCACCTTTGTATCTTTTGTCGACTTTTGAATACCCAATATTCATGTAGCTTCTTTTAACTTTCTTGACTTTATTAGATAGTGTAAAAGTTGATCTTGTACTGTTACTAATTCATCTTTGAAAAACATGTTATACACATTCTTAGCTCAATATCTTATATAATGCTTAGCATTTTTCTTCACAAATTTGTCAGTGTCAAAATTTTCTAATATTTCATCATCAATGTTGATAGATTCTCCTGCATATTTCAATTTAAAGTTTATATTAAAAAACAAAATGCGAGCATAAATTCACTAAACTATGTATACAAGTGTTTATCTTGTATTATCTAAATTTATGTACATACCTATATGTGATTCGTCTTTTTCTTCAATTTTAGTTTCAATGTCTTCTTCTTTAATTTCAGTTTCAACATATTCTTCGACATTATGAGACAAATCTATTTATGTTTTTTGAAAAACATCAAATTTTGATTACAATCAATTATATTAAACAATATTTTAAATTTGAATTTTATACTTTTACTATAGAAAATATGTGCATGCATACCTGGTTGGACTTCTTCTTGTTGAAAATATCTATTTACATTATCATCATTTCTTCTTTTAATATTTGAACGTTCTCGTTTCTTTCTCCAATCATGCTCTTCTCTTTGTTCGTTATGGAGAGTATCATCTCCAGTGCGATCAAATTTTCTCTTGCACAAACTTTTGTTTCCCATGAACTTTATAGTTATCTGTAAAATATATTTTGAACAAACAAATCACCGTGAAAAAATGCTCAACATTTATCTTTCAACATATAAATTGTTATTCCAATAAAAACTTGAACAAACATCAATTACCTTATTCAACAAAAACCAAAAAAATGATTTGAAACCTTGTTTAAGTGCTCTAGAAAGCCATCAAACAAGCGATGAATTGTGTTAAATGTATTCGGCCGAAAGAGTATTTATACAATTTGGCGCGAAATGAGACGATACGATGTGTCTTTGCATTTTTTATGACCGATGAAATTCGCTCAACCTTCTTTCATCCGAAACAAGGTTTTTTCAGCCGAAAACCATGGAAACCGTTTACTTTTGACAGTTTCCATTAAAATTTATTCTTTCATCTGAAAGAATATCTTTTCGATCGAAAACTAGAAATTGGGACTATAAACAAAAACCAGATAATTTCCCCAATCTTACCTAAACTTTGGAGGTTGAGGACTCTTGCAAATACTCAGAATTTGGTTTCGAAAATGACACCATTATTTGCAAAATTGAATCTACTTTCAATTCCTATAATTTGTTTTCATTTTCATTATTTTTCATTATTTTTATTTAATTTAAAAAAAATCTCATTGCATAATATGTTCAACAGACATTATGATTCAGTGAAATGAAATATACGTATCTCTAAAAGTACACAGTAAAAAATTTAGAAAAAATTATACTGATAATCCTTAAACTGTTATTTTCAAAAGGGTATTTATAGATTTTACTTTTAAGTAAAAATTAAGATATATACAAGGTGGAGGAAAACATGTGTCTAGAACCTACAAGGTTTTCAGCTTGGTGAACTTCAAAAAATTCTAGAAATTATAATATTCATCCATTAGATTGAAAATTATAGTCATCATAAAATAGTGTCTCTGTATATTGTTGCAGTATATTTCATTTGTTATAAACATAATTTTAATAATAGATACATTGTTGGAGGAAAAATAGCTCAGTATCATTCATTTCATGTTTAAGGAACATACTGTTAAACAATTGTCAAATTGACATATCACATATTAGTAAAAAAAAATTAATAATAGTCATTGGAAAGCTAACAAAATTATTCACAAGTTTTGTTTTTACTATAAAATGAAATTCTAAATAAACAAAATACTTTTGGATGCCGGAAGTTGAAGAACTTGTGAAAATACAATTTTTGTTCTCATAAAACAAGCAAAAGTGTTACCCATATTCATGATTTTACCCCCATCATATGTAATTTTTGAATTTATTTCTCTATAGATAACATTAGGAATAATTAACATTTTTGAATTCCTTTCTCTATGGAAAAAAATGTCGCGTTGAGAAATTAAGAATTTAGCAGCTCTAACATATGTATACATATCTATAAAACATGATTCAAACAATTAACATCTTCATACACTCAAATATATGGAGGTACCCTATGAATATCATTTAAATCCACAAAGAAATGGTCATGCATTCAAAGGAAATCACTTCTATGTCATAACCAAACATTATGCAGTAACAATGAATATGGTGAAAGGTCTATTGTGTAAACTTTTATAAATCAAATCTGATACAAGAAAAGAAAAAGTGGGAGGAGATGTTGTACAAGAACACAAACACAATAGAAGACAAATTAGAGGTTGAAACTTAAATGTAGGGGATGAATCTCTATTTCATGTTGTATTTACCAACTAACTGTGCTCAAGGTTTCTGTGGTGGAACAACTATGGTTGCAAGAAAATATTTAAGTCTCCAAATTGACAATGTCAACAATGAGCTCCCTCATTGTCTTTTATTCCTCTCTCTCATGCCCGAAATATGCTTATTGAAACCACTTCCATCTTCTTGAATACTTTACTGCTTCTTGATTCTTGAGTGGGTTTTCTCCTCATAAAAATTGTTTTACCTTCACCTGGGTGAAATTATGTTATAGTGTAATGACCCATCCGTTAGGACTACATGCGACGCAACACAAGGAATTTTTTTTTTTTGGGTAGGAAAGCAACAACAACAACAATTAACCACACAACTGACGATGAACAAAAGCACGTAGTCTAGGAAATAGGCAATTGTGACTCCATGCATTGGTGCAATAGCAACTGGGTGAAATGTGCATAGAGAAACAAAGGGAAACAACTACCTGCCCGACACAACATGACCACGCCTACCAGGTAAGGGACAACACCTCTATTCGACAGTACGACCTCAACAACCAATTAACTAGAATCTCGATGGCACGCAACCAAACACATGAAGGCATTACAAACCAAGTGCCATCGACAAACTTACAACATCAACAAAAACCACAACAGGAAGTACAGACCCCAGCCAAGTTATTTGTAATGACCCTTCTTCGTTACGACTACAAGAAAACGACAATGCAAATTTGTTTTTTTTTCTTGTGTGTGTTCTGGAAGAAAGACGATGACACCGACAGTTAACCACACCACTAACGATGAACGCAAGCATGCATTTCAGGCAAATGGACAACTATGAATCCACTAACTAACACAAGGGAAACTGGTTGAATCAAGCATAGAACAACAAGGAGGAACGACTACCCTTCCGACACAAACATGACCACTCCTACAATCTAAGGGACAAAATCCCCATCTTGACATCATGACCTAGACGAATAAATACTAGAACCTCAAGGTGTGCAGATGTAACGCCTGAAGGTGTTCGGCCCTTGTGCCAAGAGCAACTTGTACGCTCATCAGAACTCACACAAAAGAACCTACTCCAACCAATATCTTGTTCATCGTTATCCCTAGGGAGTGCCATGATCCCCTAATTAGGAATCATGTTGTTCCTTGGGTGGTGGATGCATCAATAACCTTGGCGCAAAAAAGAGGGACCAAGACTCAAGAAAACTCTGATGAGCTAGGAACTGAATAATGACTGGGAGACTATACCTACCCCACAGAAAGGTTGATGAGACATAAGAGGATGAAGACAAGGGGTGAGGCCAACCCACACAACATAATCCTTTCCCCCACCAATCACCCAGTCTAACCGGTCTATGATTACATTCAATTTTAACAAGGGTTCCATTCTAACGGGACACGTCAAGTTACAATTAGATAATAATGCATCGTCTAAATAAACGTTAATACAATTAATTTTTCAAATCTAAGTGGTCAATAGTAAAACCATAATTATAAATTCCCTCTATCCTTAATTAAAATTCAATCCGACGAGTCAAAAATTTGCAATCCATTCCTTACTTACCAATCAAATTTAATCTTTAACACAACCTAATCAGTCAAGTCTATGTTAATCCAAATTCTCCACCCAACTAGACATTAACTTAAATAACAACATTTACAATCTTAAAGTAGAATTCTATCATTATAACACTTATGAACAATTAAATCTCAGCATGTAGTCTAGTTATATTGACCGAGCTAACAATACTATCTGTCTAATAATATTAGAAGGAAACTACTAACTATTAGTAGGGCTGGAGCAATTTATCGAGGAAATTAACATAACGGTTACTTAAAAATTAATATAGAAATAATAAGGCAATTACATGACCATTAACATGAGAATTAAAAGAACACTAACAAGGTAGTTTACATGACTATTGTCATAACAAGTAATACAACAATAGTAAGGAATTTAAGGTGTTAGTTAACATTTAACTTGTTGTGTCATTTAAAACAAAGAAAGAATCTACTAGCCATTTACATTGTTGTAGCAATTGTTTTGGAAATTAATATGAACATTACATAACAATGAATCTAGCAATAACAAGGCATTTAACTCATTGTTATCCATTTTATTTGCTGCAAAAATAAAGGCATTTAATGCAACCATTACATAGCAATGAATCTAGCAATAGTAAGGCATTTAATTAATTGTTATATGTTTAATTCGTTGTGGAAAAATTAACAAAAACACAGTGCCCACATGGTCGCCAATCGTGCCCAGTCGACAACAACTCAACAATTAAAGGCAAACGTATCCAATCAACATCAACACAGTCCGTCACTCAAGGGAAAACACAGTCACATTTTGAAGGCGAAATCATGGTCATTACTGCAAGTTACTTATGAATTGAATAGCCAAAAAAAAGGGTGGGTGAATTCAACATTCACATAGTCAATTTTTATTTACCAAAACCGTGGTCATTCTGGCAAGTGAATTTAAGATTTAAAAGGCTAAATTCGAGGGTGATTTCTACAACAACTCAGTCCATCATTGGAAAGAAAAAACGTGGGCATTTAAAATGACAATCTTATTCTAATTTGAAAGAAAAAACGTGGGCATTCAAAATAGAAAACGCAGTCTCATTTGAAAGAAAAAATGTGGGAATTTAGAACAACAAACTCTGTCTCATTTGAAAGAAAAAACGTGGGCATTTAAAATAGTAAACTCAGTCTCATCTGAAAGAAAAAACGTGGGCAATTAAAACAACAATCTTGGTCTCATTTGAAGGAAAAACGGGGGCATTTAAAACAACAAACTCGGTCTCATTTGAAAGCAAAAACGTGGGCAATTTTAAACGACAATCTCTGTCTCATTCGAAAGAAAAACGTGGGCATTTAGAACGACAATCTCTAGCAACATTTAGAAGAAAAAACGTTTTTCCATTTCCAAGATACCAATACCAAATGAAAACATGAATCAATTCATTTTTCCATTGCCTGATTACCAATACAAAGTGCAGACAAGTATCAATTCATTTTTCCATTGTGAGAATACAAATACAAAATGCAGACATGAATCAATTCATTTTTCCATTGGAATAATACCAATAAAAAATGCAGACATGAATCAATTCATTTTTCCATTGCCATAATACAAATACAAAATCCAGACATGAATCAATTTGTTCTTCCATTGCCAGAATACCAATACAAATTGCAGACAAGAGTAAGAGAACCTAAAGGATCCAATCATCCAAGGACAACAACGGAGGTAGACGACTGATAGGTTCGTCGTTTGCTCATCATCCTTGCACAGAAAGGTAGGTCGTTGAGATCCATAGGTTTAATAACGCCGAAGCGATGACCATAGATCAGGCTCCTGGCTGACTTCCTAGGCAAGGACTGAAAAGCTAGGGATGATAGGCAAAACCACCACAATGGTCACAATCAAACACCACAAGGAGGTCAAGACATGTAGGGAAACAAAGGCCATGGGAGTCAATCAATCATCGAGCTAGGATATGAAATAAATTCAGTCATCAATGTAGACAATCAATTTACTTACTCCATTAAACATGTAGATCCAAGCATAAATCCTACAACAATCTACCATACAAAAATGAAGAGAGCATACCATTCACTGATCGCCTGCTCTGAGGGATGTCCCACATGCTCCGTTCAACTCCCGCTTGTTAACCGATGAGACTTCACCGGTACCTCCCATCCAATGCTAGGGGTAATCTTCTTCTCCCTTATCCCCTCGAGCCACAAAGGGGCCACACACACTATCCATAGATTCAGCTAGCTCCCAGCTTGCCTCCCAAGGCCGAGCTACCACTCCTCACCGAGCTGGGTATCCCAAATCCCACAAGCTAAGTCAGTCAATTCGAGATTTCTACAATGTAATGTTACACAAACAAAAGAGATCCTTCATCCTTCTCCTACCTTCATTATATAGAGTTTAGAAGTTCCTTACTTTCCTAATAATTCCTCCCCATACAAGTTTAACCCATCCCCTTCATTCCTCCACAAATTAATTTCTTTAATTAATTAACTTCCCTTATTTACCTCACCCACCTAGAGTCACTCCTAGAATAGCTCCTAGGTGTCCCCAAATTCTCTCACAAGTTTTAATGACTTTCCCCATTATCAATTTGCTAATTCAGTTTTAAATTAGAAAATTCTTAATGGTAGATACCTTACTAAGTTCGACTTTCTTCTTTTTCCCTTGGGTTTCCCTTTTCTTCTTATGTTTCCCTCTTTTCCTAGTTTCCTAAATATTTTAGATTTCCCTCTTTCCCCTTTTCATTTAGGAATCAAATTGGCAGGTGTAGAAATCAACCCCGTTTTTCCTTTTTCCCTTTTTAGTTAATAATTTTAAATTATCATAAATAATAAAATAATTATTTTCCTTTTTTTTTAAATTTTACCCTAACAGATTTTTATGAATCATTTAAATTGATTACCCCCTTATTATTACAATATTTAATGAAGAGTATAATTATTATTTATGTTGTTTTTATTTTTATTTTTTTTTAAAATAGATAGATAAAATTTTACCACTACCATAATTTAGACTTAGACCTTAAATTTTCGTATTGGGTGACATTTTATTAGGGAATTTTTGTTTAAAAATTCTTAACACGCTATTCGTCCTAAGTCCATCTAGGTTCATTCATTTATCATCAACAACACATCGTGCCCTTCAGGACGCACTAGGTGGTCCAAGGGTGCCTCTCACCTTAATTTGTTTCCCTTGCGCGATGTGCCATTCAGGACGCACTATGTGCTCTAAGGGTGCCACTCACCTCTTGATTGACTTGGTTGACATCAAAAACCCTTGGAGTTAATACTCTGCCAGGTGAACTTATGGGAGACTAAGGGCCTCTAAGGAATAAGGCCCCTTCTTTATTGCACGCCCCTTAGAATCATCATGAGCGACTGTCACAGTCCACCCTCATGATATCGTGGGTCCTCTTGGACTAGGTAAATGTTAACCTACAGTTCGAGCCATGATGAGAGTGCTAGTAGGTTGTGGCAGGGATGTTGTCTACACCTCTCCCTCAACATCTTTGGTAGCATACGTAACCCCTTTAATCCACATGTGAGTCTGGTCGGAAAGCTATCTTCAGCCTACATCATCAATCCATATCATATCATCTAATCAGATGCACTAATATCACAGTAAAACAATCAAACCCCAATGGTACACTCCCCAACTCAATCTAGAGTCCAAGGAGTTCCATCGATGCCTCTTCATCCTCGAGGTCCAAAATCCTACACACTCCGTAAAATTGAGTTAATAACACCTGTCTATGTCAATGTAGTTAAACAACATGTCATCAACCCATAACGCCTCATAATCAAAATCAAATGTTTTAATAGCATAATAATCCAAATCACTTGTGAGTAAGTGTCCTCAAAGAATAAGTTTTCTCAGTGTGCCAGAGCGGGATGTTACATACACCCCCTCTTGGTCTAAACTTTGTCCCGAAGTTTAACAGTATAAGTGCCGAAATAATGTATATCACAGTATCATAATTCTATCTATCAAACAAAAATGGAAACTAATGGTGCATATTATATGCGTCCTCCTAGGTCACCAAGTGCGGACTATAGTTGTCGCACTGGACCTTGACCTACTCCACCGTTCTATGTCGTAGTTTTTGAATGTGATGATCCAAGATGCGTATCGGCTCAGCCGTGAGTGCTCCCTCATCTGACACCCTCCAGGTGCTCACTTCAAAACATCTGTAGGATCACTAAACAAAATGTCTCAAACAAAGACGTGAAAAGAATCATGCATACACCTTAAAGAATTAGGGAAGGCTAGTGAATAGTCCACGGGCCCTTTTCTCTCCACAATCTCAAAAGGTCCCACAAACCTAGGAGAGATTTTATCTCCCTTTCAAAACTTGGTCGAGCTCTTATGCAATTTAACCCATAAGAAGACTCGATCACCAACCTCGTAACTATGATCGACATGGTGAACATTAGCATAACTCTTCTGCCGATCCTTCGCTTCTTTAATCCTTTGTCTTATGATTTGCATTTTCTCTTCCATTTCTTGGATCGCTTCTCATCCCACTAGGACCCTATCCTCAAGACGATCCCAACTCAAAGGCGTCCGACACGATCGCCCGTAAAGAAACTCGAAAGGCTCCATATTAATGGTGCTTTGGTAACTGTTTTTATAAGCGAATTCCACCAGTGATAAGAATTCTTCCCAACACTTTTGTTGGTCCATCACGTATATGCTCAACATGTCCTCCAAGGTCTAGTTCATTTATTTGGTTTGCCCGTCAGTCTCTGGGTGATACACAGTACTAAAGTTAAGGTGGGTTCTTAAGGCCTCTTGGAAACTCATCCAAAATCATTCAATAAACAACGATCCTTGATCGGATATAATCCTCTTAGGCATGCCATGCAAGCTCACAATCTCACTAATGAAAACTCTATCTATGTCAGGTGCCTGATACATCATACGCATAGGAATACAATCATCACTCTTCGTCAGAGTGTCTACTACTATGAAAATTGAGTCATTTCTCCTTCCCATTAGTGGCAATCCAACAACAAAATCCATCGACATAACCTCCCATTTTGATTCCGGAATAGCATGTGGCTGTAGTAATCCTGTTGGGTGTTTATGTTCAGTCTTTACCTACTGACATTCTAGACATCTGGACAAATAGTTGACTGTGTCTTCCTTCAATCCCTTCCAGAAGAATAAGGGTTTAAGGTCTGCCCTCATCTTCATGACTCCCGCGTGAGCCATGTAGACATCTCTATGAGCCTCGCTTAGGATCAATATCCTCAACTCGTCATTCGGTGGTACATAAATCCAATTTGTAAACCTCAATAAACCATCACTATCAAATGGAAATCCTTCAAATATAGGTACCATCATTGTGTTTTGTCCAATAAAACCCTCGACCTCTTTGTACTAGTCATCGTCACACTATAAAGTTAGAATATTTTCACATAGATTCGTCTGAAGAGGCAGCACCAAAAATATGCGTGGTCTCCTACTCAATGTGTCTGCCACTCGGTTCACTATTCCTTTTATGTAATTAATATTGAAGTCATACTCGCTAAGAAATTGTGACCAACGTCGTTGTCGCGCATTCAGGTCGCTTTGCGTAAAGATGTATTGTAGTCCACAGTCGTTAGTATTTAGTTAGAATTTTCATCCAACAAGGTAGTGTCTCCAAAACTTCAAGGCATATATGATGGCTAACAACTCCAAATTGTGCATTTCATAGTTCTCCTCATGCCTTCTTAGTTTCGTCGATATGTAAACGATCACTCATCTGTCTTACATCAAGACTCTGCCTAAGATTTCCTTGGATATGTCACTGCATACCAAGAAGTTCACGTCCATGTCAGGGACCTTTAGTATCGATGCTAATGTCAGCAACTCCTTGAGCCTCCGAAATGCTTCTCCGCATTTCTCGGTCCAAACAAACTTCTTTTTTCTCTTCTACAATTCCATGATCGAGTTTGCTATCTTTGAAAATCCATCAATGAACCATTGATAGTATCCTGCTAAAACCATGAAGCTACGCACTTCAAGGACATTTTTCGACATAGGCCATTCCATAATAGCCTCAACCTTGGCTGGATCCACGGTGACGCCTTCGCTGGAGATGACATGCCTTAAGTAGTGAATCTTTGATTGATAAAATGAGCATTTGGACAACTTCCCATACAATTTGTGCTCTCGCAAACACTGTAGTACCAAGCGTAATTTCTCGTCACGCTCCTCCATCATCCAAGAGTAAATCAAAATATCGTCAATGAATGCTTGGATGAACCTGTCCAAGTACTCATGGAACACCCTGTTCATTAAACTCACAAATACCCCTGGGGCATTGTCAGTCCAAATGGTAAAACAATAAACTCGCAATGTCCCAACCTCATCTTAAAGGAAGCCTTAGGGACATCATCCTCGTTGATTCGTAACTAGTGATACCTTGATCGCAAAATGATCTTTGATAAAACCATTGCACCCTTCATCTGATCGAACATATCATCAATCCTAGGCAATGGATATTGATTCTTGATCGTCGTCTTATTGAATCGACGGTCGTCAATGCAGAGCCTCCAGAACCCATCCTTCTTTCATATGAAAATAATAGACGCACCCCATAGTGAAACACTTGGACTTATCAGTCCCAGGTTCGGCAATCCCTTCAGCTTCATTCTCAACTCCTGTAACTCCAGGGTTGACATCCGATAAGGCGTTCTAGCTATTGGTTGAGTCTCCGATTTTAGATCTATAGTAAACTCCAATTCCCTCTCGAACGAGATCCCAGGTAACTCCCCTGGAAAGACGTTTGCAAACTCTCTCACCACCAGAAGGTGTTCTATACCTTCCGTTACTCCCTTCTCGTTTAACGCAAGGATCTCATAAAACTTACACCCCTTGCACATGCTCTTTGGTAGCTGCAAGGAAGAGATGAACCCCGGGGAAAATCCCTGGTTCCAACCTACAATCACTCATATTTTTCCCTCATCATCGACCAAGATCAACTGTTTCGTCTTACAGTTGAGTATCGCCTCATGCGATTCCAACCATTCCATACCAGTTAGGACGTCATAAGATCCTAATATTGTGACGTACAGGTTGGACTTGGTGACAAACTCTTCAAGGTTAAGACTACAACCCATAACCTTTCCTCCAACCTTCTGTTTGGCTCCCAAATCCATCTCTACGAAGATAAAATCATCATGTTCGACTGCCTTTACCTTAATACTTTTTAGCATTGCACCCATAATGAAACTCTCGGTAGCACCGTGAACTATCAAAATACTAAGGGTCTGATCAACAATGGTACCTGACATCTCGAACACATTCGACTAGTGCTATGTGTCACGGTTATTCACCAGTGCATAAATCTGATGGGCGTTGCCTATATCTCCCATGGTAGTGGGTCCAAATGATCCAGATGCTCTAGTCCTCTCCACCAGGAAATCGTCTTGGTAGTGTGGATCCCCACATGTCCAACACCCCTTCTTCGTTCCAGTACTCTTGGTACTCGAGGTAGAAGATGAATTCTAAAAATAAGGCCAAACTCAAACTTCTTGACCTTAATTTTTTGGGTAACTTGGTGCGGAGAATACTTAAGCAGATTTAAAACGGGCCTCGTACTTGAGCACCGTGTGGCTACCTCGTCGCAAGGCGTCGAACTTGTTGAGATGATGCTCAAAAAATTCCTTAGAAGCATACCTCTCCTGGAACCATCCCTCAAACAATTCCCATGACACGTCGTCGACAACCATTTTCAAGAGAGGTAGGAGTGTCTTCCACCATAAAAGAGCACTCCCCTTTAGTCGAAATACTATCATGTGTACCTTTATGTTGGAGGTCATAAACACGAAGTGTGAAGCACATGCCTTCCTCTACAACTATGATTCGACGACACCACCATCTGTGACACTCATGGATGGTAGAAATCATCTCTCCTGAGATCTCAGAGGATGCTAGGGTGCATTGTGGACCCTCAGGGGTGCCCTCTAGATGCGATCTCCATGAGGACACGTTAAGGATTTTACTTAATGCAAGGGTTAATACTCATGGGTTTACTATAGTGGAAAGACTGGCGATCCACAGTCGTAGGGTTGAACCTACTCGGATACCATATGTAACGACCCCTCTTTGTTACGACTACAAGCAAACGACAGTGCAAATTTGATTTTTATTTTTTTTGTTCTGGAAGAAAGGTGACGACAATGATAGTTCACCACACCACTGACGATGAACGCAAGAATGCATTTCAGGAAAACGGGAAACTATGACTCCACTCACTAACATAAGGGAAACTGGGTGAATCAAGCATAGAAAAACAAGGAGGAACGACTACGCTTCTGACCCAAACATGAACACACCTACAAGCTAAGGGACAACACCCCCATCTCGACATCATGGCCTAGACGAACAAATACTAGAACCTCAAGGCATGCAAACCTAACGCTTGAAGGCATTCGACCGTTGTTCCCAAAGAAAATTGCATGCTCATCAGAACTCACACAAAAGAACCTACTCCATCCAAGATCTCATTCACCACTATCCCCAAGGCATGCCATGATCCCCTGATCAAGAATCATGTCGTTCCCCAGGTGATGGATGTGTCAATATCCTTGGTGCAAATCAAAAGGGACCAAGACTCAAGAAAACTCTAATGAGATAGGAACTGAATATTGACTAGGAGACTATACCTACCCCACACAAAGGTTGAAGAGACACAAGAGGATGAAGACAAGGGGTGATGCCAGCCCACACGACATCTTCCCCTCCCCCACCAATCACCTAGTCTAACTGGTCTATGATTACATTCAATTTTAACAAGGGTTCCATTCTAATAGGGCACGTCAAGTTACAATTAGACAATAACGCGTCCGCTAAATCAACGTTAATACAATTAATTTTTCAAATCTATGTGGTCAATACTAAAACCATAATTATAAATGCCCTCTATCCTTAATTAAAATTCAATCCAGCGAGTCTAAATTTTGCAATCCATTCCTTACTTACCAATCAAATTTTAATCTTTAACACAACCTAATCGGTCAAGTCTATGTTAATCCAAATTCTCCACCCAACTAGACATTAACTTAAATAACAACATTTACAATCTTAAAGTAGAATTCTATCATTATAACACTTATGAACAATTAAATCTCAGCATGTAGTCTAGTTATATTGACCGAACTAACAATACTATCTGTCTAATAATATTAGAAAGACATTGCTAACTATTAGCAAGGCTGGAGCAATTTATTAAGGAAATTAACACAATGGTTACTTAACAATTACTATAGAAATAACAAGGCAATTACATGACCATTAACACGACAATTAAAAGCGCACTAACAAGGTAGTTTACATTACTATTGTCACAACAAGTAATACAACAATAGCAAGGCATTTAAGGTGTTAGTTAACATTTAACTCGGTGTGTCATTTAATCCAAGGAAAGAATATGTTGTCCATTTACATTGTTGTAGCAATTGTTCTGGCAATTAATATGAGCATTACATAACAATGAATCTACAATAACAAGGCATTTAACTCACTGTTATCGATTTTATTTGCTGGCAAAAATCAATGCATTTAATGCGACCATTACATAGCAATGAATCTAGCAATAGTAAGGCATTTAACTAACTGTTATCCATTTAATTCATTGTGGCAACATTAGCAAAAACGCAGTGCCCACATGGTGGAAAATCATGCCCAATCGACAACAACTCAACGATTAAAGGCAAACATATCCAATCAACATCAACGTAGTCCATCACTCAAGGGAAAACACAGTCATAGTTTGAAGGAGAAATTGTGGTCATTACTGCAAGTCAGTTATGAATTGAATAGAAAAAAAAGGGTGGGCGAATTCAACATGCACATAGTGAATTTTTATTTACCAAAACCGTGGTCATTCCGGCAAGGGAATTTAAGATTTAAAAGGCTAAATTAGAGGGTGATTTCTATAGCAACTCAGTCGATCGTTGGAAAGAAAAAACATGGGAATTCAAAACGAAAATCTTAGTCTCATTTGAAAGATAAAAGGTAGGCATTTAAAATAGAAAAATCAGTCTCATTTGAAAGAAAAAACGTGGGCATTTAGAACAACAAACTCAGTCTCATTTGAAAGAAAAAACGTCCGCATTTAAAATAGTAAACTCAGTCTCATATGAAAGAAAAAATGTGGGCAATTAAAACAACAATCTTAGTCTCATTTGAAGGCAAAACATGGGCATTTAAAACAACAAACTCAGTCTCATTTGAAAGAAAAAACGTGAGAAATTTTAAACAACAATCTCTGTCACATTTGAAAGCAAAACGTGGGCATTTAAAACGACAATCTCTGGAAACATTTAAAAGAAAAAAAAATCCATTTCTAGGATACCAATACCAAATGAAAACATGAATCAATTTGTTTTCCCATTGCCCGAATACCAACACAAAATGCAGACATGAATCAATTTGTTTTCCCATTGCCCGAATACCAACACAAAATGCAGACATGAATCAATTAATTTTTCCATTGCGAGAATACAAACACAAAATGCAGACATGAATCAATTAGTTTTTCCATTGCTAGAATACCAATACAAAATGCAGACATGAATCAATTCATTTTTCCATTGCCTTAATACAAAAACAAAATACAAACATCAATCCATTCATTTTTCCATTACCAGAATACCAATACAAATTGCAGACAACAGTAAGAGAACAGAAAGGATCCAATCATCTAAGGACAAAAACATAAGGTAGATGATTGATAGGTTCATCCTTTTCTCATCATCCTTTCACAGAAGGACAGGGTGTTGAGATCCACAGGTCTATTAACACTAAATTGACGACCATAGATCAAGCTCCTGGCCGATTGCTGAGGCGAGGACTGATGAGCTAGGGATGATAAGAAAAACCACCACAGTGGTCACAATCAAACACCAAAAGGAGGTCAAGACATGCGGGAAAACGAAGGCCATGGTAGTCAATCAATCATCGAGCTAGGCTATGAAAGAAATTCAGTCATCAATACAGACAATCAATTTACTTACTCCATTAAACATGCAGATCCAAGCATAATTCCTACAACAATCTACCATGCAAAAATCAAGAGAGTGTATCGTTTCCTGATTGCCCACTCTGAGTGACATCCCACGCGCTCCATGCAACACCCTCTTGTCGACCGACAAGACTTCACCGATACCTCCTAGTTAATGCTAGGGGTACTCTTCTTCCCCCATAGCCCTCCGAACTGCAAAGGGGCCACACACACTATCCATAGATTTAACTATCTCCCAGCTCACCTCGCAAGGCCGAGCTACCACTCCTCACCGAGATTGGTATCCCAACTCCCACAAGCTAAGTCAGTCAAGTAGAGATTTCTGCAGCGTAATGTTATGCAAATAGAAGCGATTATTCATCCTTCTCCTCCCTTCATTATATAGAGTTTTGAATTCCCTTACTTTCCTAAAATCTCATTTAATTAAGTTTTTAAAAATTAAATCCTAAAAATTCCTCCCCGTACAAGTGTCACCCATCCCCTTCATTCCTACACAAATTAATTTCTTTAATTAATTAAATTCTCTTATTTTCCTCAACCACCTAGAGTCACTCCTAGGTGTCCCCAAATTCTCTTACAATTTTTAATGACTGTCCCCATTATCAATTTGCTAGTTCAGTTTTAAATTATAATGTTCTTAATGGTAGATACCTTACTAAGTTTGACTTTCTTCTTTTTCCCTTGGGTTTTCCTTTTCTTCTTATGTTTCCCTATTTTCCTAGTTTCCTAAATATTATAGATTTCCCTCTTTCCCATTTTCATTTAGGACTCAAATTGGCAGGT
>SNQJ01S0064404.1:5292-25442 GCA_010110895.2 Picea sitchensis
CGGTTCGGTTCTGGTAACACTGACTCTAGAGTCTAGACTATAGTTACTGATTAGGACTATCATCTATGCATATTTTTGAACTCTAGAGGCCATTTACAACCTCTTTGTTGATGTATTTTGGTTCAGAGATGTATTGCACTTGGTGCTATTTTGGTTATATGCACTCTTACTTACTATATAAATGAGAAACTTTGCATATTTGTGTATAAATGGTTTGGATTCATATGGATGCACATGAATATATATGTTTTTTTTTCAAAATTCGAATATTGTATGTATATTTTGGTCAACTGGCTTTTTGGTTTGGTTTTCTTTCGGTTCTTGTTTAGTTCACATGTTTGGGGTTGACCGATTCGATGATTGGTCCGGTCCTGATAACATCATTTGATATGGTCAACCATTGATGGAGGATAGACCTAACTACTCCATTATTATAATATTTGTTTGACTTGTCATGCAGTTAGTTGGATAATATTATATTTTATTGTAAGAGAAAAGAAACTCCTTGTATAAAGAGGAGCTTTCTCTCCATTTGTAAAGGGTTGAGAATTTGGGATTGAAGGAGCTCACCCCTTGGGCTACATTTTGCATCATTTTGGCAAGCTTTATAGAAGATTGGAGTATTGCATCTATCTTATGTGAGGCTTTTTATGTGTGCAGTATTTTTCATATGTTGTTTATTTATTTTAGGAGACCCTTGTAGCATGTTATGAAGGCCTTGTAATGAACTGTGTGTCATTTGGATAGTGTAATGTGAGGATATACTCCCTCTTACATTTATTGATGTTATGTTTATCACGCAACTATCAAAATTAAGGTGTTGTAGAGGTAATATGATATCACCTTCATAACCATGTTTTAGAGTGGCACCCCTAGTTCTCCAAGGTTAATTTTTTGCCATAATTTTCAGCAAGTTAAGGTTTGTTTGTGGCAAATAGAACAAACCTTATTTATCTTACAAATTCAATCATTTGCATTCTTGGATCCATGCTTCTTTGGCTCCATTTTACCCAAGATTTGGTAGGCAATAGTTTCGGGGTTTTCCATCATCTTTTTGTTCTCACACCATTCGTTCTTCCACCTATACTACAACCATATGTTATATTAAGGCCTACTCTTCAATCATCACCTAGAGCCTCCATTCCATACCCTTAGCAATCCTACTCAGGGATACTGTTCTTGTGTTGGAGAAAATCCAACCTCAAGAGAGAGGACGAGCTACTGAGGTTATAGTGGGTAGCCTTTCCGAGTCACACAAAGCTAGTATTTTGGTGCTTGGGACTTTACACTTTGTGGGTGCTAGTTTTTGTTGTAATAGATAGTAATTAGAAGAATGGAACAACACTATATTATACTTAGCATCAAAGGTAGTCAACTTTGAGGACTGGAAAGTTGACAATTATTTAGGTGTTATTTGAACTCATTGGAGTTGCAAGGTGAATATGAAGATCTGCAGTAAAACAGAATACTCATCAATGTTGTGGTACGAAAATGTTATCACTTGAAATCGTCCAGTTCCAAGGTAACTCGAAATAGTACACTATCACCACGTATTTTTTTCCTTGCACTTCGGGTTAGTGCTTGCTAACCACAGTAACCCTCAAATCAAACCTACAGCTCGCTGCCCTAAACAAATCTGTGTTTCCAAAATTGAAAAAACAAGTAGTGAACGATTTAAGGATCGGAAAATTTCACAGAAACGATGTGATAATTATCTATGATTAAGAGGACTAAATTTAATGCAAGGATTCTATGAAAAATGTGCTTATAAAGCACTAAAACAGAATTTACAGCAAGCTGTAAATCACTATTTAGAGGCTGAAAATGGCATGGAAATCAATGCAGAAAATTAATATGAAGCTGGACATGTAACCCAATGCAACTATAATGACGAAAACACACTTTTCTAGATGCAAAAACAAAAAATACAGTTAATAGTTATGTCTGTTTTAATGAATTAAAGGCTGTTGTTTAATGTCATTTTGAGTATTTTATATATATTTTTGTGTTTTTTTATGATTTTTATGCACAGAAATCAAGAAAAATGTAAAGTTTTCTTGTTTTTGCGACAAAATGAAAATTACAGCAAGATAATCTCGCAGTAATTTATCTAAAACAAAACGAAAATGACCCAGATGCCTACTTGAATATGCCTAAGATGCACATTATTCAATGCTTGATGTGAAAGTTCATTGTAAATGAGGATCCAAGAGCATAAAATTCAATAAACCAGTGCCTTTTAATGGAGTCAAAGAGATAGCAAGAAGAGAAAGTGAATAGGACGGAAGATAATTCTAAGCCTATCACTCAAGCCCTAGTAAGATCAAGATTAAACACTGGTGGAAGCCTAAGAAAATAAAATTCTCACACATAAAGAACCTGTATTAGTCGCTAATGAAAATCTGTCTCTTTATTATCAAAAGTTGTAGGTAGAACAAAGTTCTGACAAGTTTGGACATCACACTTCAAGGTACAAATCAAGTCTGCTGAATGGGATAGTACTAGTCATGATCTGGCACAACCAATTGACCACAACAGGTACTCCACTCTAGTAATCAATCTCAATCGTTTTAGGAGGAATAAGCACAAGAGAAGGGGAATGCACAAGCTCAAAATCTCAAGATCACGCACAAGAAAATTGAACCCTACTTCTCTTTGCTTCATACAATATATAGAGGAAAGATTGAAGGAGAGCAAAAATAAGCATAATCATATCCAATTATAGCGAACTTCTCCAATAATATTTGCCTGCAAAAATAGCTTTGGAGAATCTATACCATAGATTGGGTTGAGCCTCCTTGAGACCACACATTCCCTAGAGACAATGCGCATAAATGAGAGAAATATGTGGCTCAAAATGGCCCAGGCTAGGTTGAATCTCAAAGAGGGAATAAACTACAAGAATAGCACAAATTAGTGGCTCAGGTAAGTCTTCGAAGAACAAACCATGAGATAAGTTTAGAACCACCAAAAAAGGATTCTGAAATAGCAAAATAGATAAGCGTATCTTTAGGAAAGGATAAGTCATAGAAATAGCAAAGTGGATAGGCTTATCTTCATGAAAGAATAAGGCATAAGAATAGCAAAGTGGATGGGATTATCTTCAGGAAAGGATAAGGCATAAAAATAGCAACCATATCTCTAAGCTAGGTGCATGATCTCATCTTATCCTATCTTATCTTAAGGACTTGAATAGGAAGGTGAATCATCTCAAAATGGCACAAGGAATCTTTCTAGAAGGGCATGTGGCTTCTAGTCAAATGCAGGGTAAATAAATGATCATTAAGGAGGTTGCACCAATCAAGGTCACATGCAAGCCCTCTAGGGCTTAACACTGTCCAAAAAAAGCCAATATCTCCATGTGGTCCCACTGAGCTAAATATAGGCCATGCCAAAATGCAATTTGTCCTTGAAAATTCAAAGTGCTCAGAGTGGCTTGAAATTAGAGATTGATGTTGTGCCTGCTGGCCATCTCCAAATATTTAGTCACCTGCTAAAAATAGTACTGCTACTCCACCACATAGTCAAAGTCAAACCAAGGGTAAATAAAGGATCATTAAGGAGGTTGCACTTGCCACCAATCAAGGTCATATGCAAGCCCTCTAGGGCTTAACACTGTCTAAAAAAAGCCAGTATCTCCAAGTGGGCCCACTGGTGTAAATATAGACCACGCCAAAATGAAACCAGTCCCTGAAAATTGAAAGTGCTCAGAGTGGCCTAAAATTGAACATTGATGCTGCGCCTGCTAGCCATACTGGGTCCCCAAGTATTTAGTCACATGCTAAAAATAGTACTGCTAAAAATAGCCCGTCCTCAAAATCCCATTAAATTCATACCATAGGCAAATCCTCCAATTGGGTCCATATGAAATCAAATATGCAATTGGACCACTCTCCAAATCTGCAAAAAATATGAATTGCTAAAAATAACAACTTCTCATATCTCCGCATGCATATCTCCCCAAAGGGTGTCCATAAATATGATTAGGTCATGCAAGAGATGATATTGCAAACTCACCCTGATCATACCTCTTGGGGGTCTTCGACCTCCCATACTCACTCTAAATACTGCACTGAATCTGTAAGTATGGGGCATTTGTTGTCATGGCCTCACTTGTCCACATGTACTTATGATATATCCTCTGCATGTACCCATGTAATAGTAACATGTTCGAACTCTATCCAACCATCTATCCCTGAATAATATAGACACGTGACCATGTGCCAAGTTT
Source organism: Picea sitchensis (assembly GCA_010110895.2). NCBI lineage: Eukaryota > Viridiplantae > Streptophyta > Pinopsida > Pinales > Pinaceae > Picea > Picea sitchensis. The sequence continues at coordinate 9,524 of SNQJ01S0064404.1, forward strand.
GAAAGGCACTCAAGAAACCATTGATGCAGCATGAGTGGACTGACTAACCAATCCACCTCCTAATGTACTCATGAATTGTTGATGTCAAATGGTTTCAGCTCTATAACAATGGGCTCACCTCGAATGATATCCTTGAATAATGAACTATAGAGTAACACTTGGATTATAAGGTCAAATTTGGTGTTAACATGGTATAAGTCTAATGTTCCCTTGTTTGATTATTCTCCAAAGGTATTGGAATTTGATGCTAATTTCATATAGCTTTGAGAGGTTTGGAGTAATGAACTCAGTTGTAGCTTTGCAATATTGATAAGGGAAACTTTCAAGTTGTGGAGACTTGTTGTTTACCATGACTTTGAGAGCTTTAGCCTTTTATACATCTGCCTTGAGTAATTAGTTACTAAAGTCAGATCACTTGAGACAAAATCTGGTGAGAGTCATTTCCCTACATATTAGCATTGCCTCGTGCCTTTCTATGGAGTCCTTATGGGGTTGATATACCAATTTGCAATAATAATGAAAGCTTTAGATATATTGGCATTACCTGTTATCTTTCCATGCTCTTAAATGGCCTTAAACTGTTTTGTTGGTTTGTCTCTCACTGTAATCTAGTTAAGGAAAGCTTCTATTTCTGTTGCTTTAGCCCTTCATTCTTATGTAATTTTGGTACCTTGTCTTATATTTATTATTATCTGCTTTGATTTTCAACTCCTTTCCTATTACTAGTTGTAGCTTTAAGCTACTCATGATTTATCTTCTCAATTGTCCTCCTAATGGTAGCTACTTGTTTTCTGTAGCTTCGAGGAAGGGTGCTGTAGTTCTAGCGTTGTTCACTTTATCAATCCAACACATTTCCCTTCTTGGTCAAGGGATAAGATTTTGTGTTCTCTTAATACTTCTCAAACAACCTAGAGACTTCAGATAGAATATAATTGAAAATTGGCTTGGGTGGCAAGGGCGAATTGGCTTCCTAGAAGATATCAAGGGGTTTTGGGTAGTTATAGGAGAGAATTGCTTCTCCCACCACTTATATAGGTCTAGAACTAGAGGTATCGAAGGCAAAAGAAATTGACCCACCAGCATGGCATTGTCTAATCTTTTCAATGCATAATCATCTTTATATTAAAATTTCCTTTGGTTGACCACTATTTTGTGAGAGTTGGGGTTGTAGAGATCCAATTAAATGATACTTGTCTTCTTTCTCTCTAGCACAACAACACATCAAAATATTCCCTTTCTTGTCTTTAGGGTGCTCGATCATATTGAAATATTGACTAACCGAATAATGAAATTTAAGGAGCTTGACATCATTTAGTACTTTAGTTCTGTTTCTTTAGTTTGGGATCAGTTGGAATATGTTCCAAAAGCACATCAAACTATAAAGAGTGTCAAAGCATAATTTGGGATAAATGGGACACATGGTATCCATCATTGGCCCGAGGTTATATAACGAGTACAAGTTTGGTGAAGGCCAGAAACTTCATCTAATATTAGACATACAAACCTTTTTCATCAAAAGTTTGGTTCTTAAAGACAAGGTTGAAGGGCTGTGTTGTTTAGGGGAGCAGTTTAGGCCATTTTAGTGTCGATATAAGAAACATGTCTCTACTCTGTAATAAAGATGGCCGAGATTCAATTTCACATATTGGTAGTGTTAAGGTGCACTAGGGCATCCTTAATAATGAATTTAGCTTGCATCACTCCTTAGTGTTGAAGGTATGGCAGCAAGCTGTTGAACTAGTTAGGTGACTTGTAGATTTTTAATGACAAAGATCAGCAAATGAATTTTCTGTCAAACACTTATCACCTAGAGATAACTGTCTTCATAAGCTTCATAAATGCTTTAAACCCACATTCAGAAATTACCATAAGCAGAAATACACATTGCTAAGCAAAATAGCAGCAGAAAAAACACAGTGGACAGCAACCCATAACACTCAGAAATTTAGGCAAATGCCAGGGAAAACCCCAATGTGGGGAAACCCAACGAGAGAGAGAGAGATATTATTATTCAGCTTTAGGAAAGTACAAAACAACAGCAAATACACATTTCCAGCCAAGGAAAATACTTCACAGCACCAAAACAGTCCCACCAAATTCTGTCTCGTTTTCCGTGCCAAAACGGTACTTTTGTATGGCCTGCTCCATACCTTGTTTTCTGTTTCCACAGTCAGCTGTATGGACTGTTCAGTACGGCCCAGAAACAACCACCAAAATACTGAAATCTGCCTTGAAAACCGTGCCCAAAATGCCTCGATTTCTGTGCCAAATCCATATGGACTGTACGGAATATATGGATCTGTACAGTACGGCTTCCCACAGCAGAAAAATAATTCGGCCCAAAAATCACAGGAAATTTTTCTTGGGATTCGTGCCCTCCTTCTTGGGAAATGTGCCCTCCAAGCTGCTCACTTTCCTCTCTCAAGTTTACTCAGAAAATCTCTCTCACTCAACTCCTCTTGTCTTCTCGATGTCTTCTCAACATGTCTTGCACACTACCCAATGCATTCTTTTATAAATTTGAAAATGACATTTTCCCCCTAAAGTGTCTTTTCACCTTCCCCAACCCTAAATCCAAAGGCCAAGATTAGATCTTGCCTTTTTCAAGATCAAGGGTCATGATCCATTCCCTCCAAAATGAATCACTTGAAATATTAAAGTGATTTCACTTTATTACATAAGTGTTTTATGAAAATAATGTCACTTTAAAATTAGAAGGTACACTTTATTAAAAAGTCACTTTAATAAAAGAACCACTTAAAACAACTTTATAAAAACTCATTACAAAGTTAAGTGCCTGGTAGTGTAAATATTAAGGTAACATCTGCATACAAGACAAAACATGCGGAGTACCTCCCGAGCTAAAAAGCTAACATGACTTTCAAGGGAGGGAGATATAAATTTCAGAACTATAGCAAAGGCCATTGTTGAGTTACTTCCCTTATATAGGAAATCATAAAGGATTGGCAAGTTGGATGGAGAGCCTCTATAGATCCCAAAAATTAGGGGCCTCAAGGGGTCATGTTTGAGTGTGGAGAGGTTTCACCAAGCTTTCATTGTTTGTTGTATGTTTCCTTGTAGCTGTGCTTCCACCAAACAACTCAGTGGATGGTTTTGATGGGTGATTTAAGTTTTTAGGGAAGTTGGAGAATTACTCCAGTGGTTGGGATTCATAGGGTCTCACTTATCAACTGGTATTTTTTTCCCAAATCATGCTATTATGTCGGCACATATTAAGTGTGGGTGTTGTTGAGCCTCCACTCTTAGTAGTTTAAATTCTGCATTATTCTTTTCTTTCTTTTTTTCTCTTATCTTTTCCTTTTAAGCCTTAGTTTTTTCAGTTATCTTAATATATTTTTCACTTTCCGAATTCCTTATTGTACTTCTGTTTAAGAAGTATCTTCTTAATTATAACTTGTAACTTTACTAATTTATCAGACAATTTTAAATTCATAAATTTTTGAGAATGCAGGACATAAAATTATATCTTAATGAAAAAATTTCTACTTTGCGTTGAATTCATTTTTCTAATCTATCAAACATTTTTCATCTTATAATTTCCCTTTTCCTCCTTTGGGAACATGGCTGCCCCTAGAGAAAATTGTTTTTATTGAAGCTATTAGACGGGGCATTTACTAGGATCTATGTTTTGTTGCTTTTTTATTTTTATTTAAAAAAAGTTCTTTAAACATTAAATTTTGAAGGAAATTTGTCTTATTTTTTACATTGCATTTTTAATAAGCTTGAGTTTATATCTTGACATGTCATTCTTTTGAGATATTGAGTTGATGGGAACCAAAATTGATGTAGTGCCTTGTATTTTTGCCCCAGGTCTGATCGTGAATTTCTTTACCAGATACTGGGGGAAGTGATTAAGGCAGGGGCAACTACTTTAAATATTCCAGATACCGTGGGATACACATTGCCTACAGAATTTGGGAAATTGATTGCTGACATTAAAGCCAACACTCTGGGTATTGAGAATGCGATCATTTCAACACACTGCCAGAATGACCTTGGTCTCTCTACTGCTAACACCTTGGCTGTGAGATTCTATTGGACTTATGCTTTGCAATAAATAGTCTTTTGAAAGTTTGTAGTATTTTTCATTAATATCTGATTTCTTATGCTAGGTGATATGAATCCAGGGTGCAAATGCAGGGGCAAGGCAAGTAGAGGTTACTGTTAATGGTATTGGTGAAAGAGCAGGGAATGCTTCATTGGAAGAGGTAAGTTTTGTTGGTCCTATATGTAATTTAAAGATTCCTCTGCCAGAGATGGGTTTAAGGCCACAAGAAAGTACGTTTGCAACTAAATGTTGAACTTTAGTATGATCTTGTTTTGACCCATGTCATGGATTATGAAAATGTACTAGTCTTAGCCTTCCAGTATTTTGCATTTCGGCCTCCCAATATATTTGACTGTTGTATGTCTTTCTATTCTAAGTACATCTTTTGTTTTCCTAGCTGTTTTTTTTTCCAAGGAAAACCTCATGTGATCTCCCCTTCATCCACAGAATATCCGTATGGAGGGCAGCTCTTCTGCCAGCCACAATAGTGACTGGTAATCCCGACTTGAACCTATGACCTATGGCCTCTCTGTCAGCAATATGTATTGGGTGGATGGTTCAACCAATAGAACCAGCCCTTGGGGCTATTTTTTTGGCTACTTAGTGAAGATAACTTGATACTTCAATTAAATCCATGATGTATTTAAATAATTTCATGTCATCTGTCCATTTAGGTCAAGCTTTCCTGAAATGCTTAAAGCAACAGATGTATTTAATTCAGAAACAGTTTCAGAGTGAGGAAACACAATGCACACATGTATTTTTGAGTATCTAAATGTAGGTGTATATGCATGTGTTTTGTTGTGGGGGATACAAGAAGAATCAAATACCAAATTTAAATATCACGTATACATCACAAGTACAATGTCATTCAAGGTTCGTTGAATGTTGTCATTCACTAAGGAAAGTTAAGAGCGTTGGGTATGAATTTGCTATTGATTAGGGGCATTTCCTCGTACATAATAGTAATGAACTTGGAAAAGTGCATTAAGACATTTAAATCGCACTTTTAAAAGTAACATTCAATTTAACATAGCTTGTTATACAAATACTATAAAAATATTTCATGTAGACAACATGATAACTACTATATGTGTTGATAGCATGATATAATTGATACTAGCATGATGCAACAAAAAACAAATTTCAAATATCAATATTTGTCTTCTCTCTATTTTTTCTTGGGATGGTTTTTAAAGTTTTTTTTTGGGTTTACTTTTCTCATTTAATTGCTATATATCTACATTGCATGGGGACGCATCCCCCCTTCTCGAAAAACCCCATGTACTTGGTGTTCTAGGGACTAAGGAATGGCTTGGGAACGTTTCAGAATGGCTAGGGACGTCATTGAGGATGTAGGGACTTCTAGAATGTTTCCAATGCGCCCCTTGCAAAAAAAATCAGGGATGGTCAATTGTCCCTCGACCCCATCTGCGGTTGAAGATTTAAAAAAATAAAAAACCTAAATCTAACCCCATGCCCACCTAAAATCTTGCCCCGTGTGCCGCTAGACTTGAACTCTACTTGTCAGCTCGACATATTATTTGTAATGTTCTTGACTCAGTTGGTCTAGGAAATGTTGCTAATCTGATATATCTACTGTTTGATCTGATACACTGGGGGTTTCTGGATGCATTTTAGATGTGTATGTAGATAATTAATTGTTTACAACATATAAATGAGCATACATATAGTAAATGAGACAAAAGACTGCAAATCATATATTATGATATCACTGCTGAGTACAATGCCGAATGCGACTGAATAAAATAAATCACTCTGCTAGATCAGTGACAAAAGGATCTTAGCCGGAATACAATAAGCAAATTAAAACAATAATACCCGATAATAGAAGAATACTGCGGGATCAATGGATGAGGTGTAAGATTTGCTCCAAGCTACGACAACTTATACGACAACTGCTACAAGTCTGGAAAGTTCGCCCTGGTGGCTAAACCCCTCGGATTTGCCTAGAAACTATCCCAAACAGTGCACCCTGCTCTCTCTCTTAGTCCTGGTGATTGATCGACCCTCTACTGGTATGTATGGACCCCGGATGGATCCCCCTGGGGAAAAGCGCCCCCTCTGCTGCCGAAAAACTGTGCCCTAGTGATTCCCCTGTCGGAATCGACTGATAAGGGTCTCACACTGAGCGCCCTAGGCTACTGGGAAATGGGTCGGAAGGATTTCCCTGGATCTGATCTGATGATCACTTGGGAACCCCAAATGTGTCCTCCCCAACTATCGCATCTTCAACGGTTGGAAAATGCACCCCAGATGATTTCTCCGTCGAAATCTGACAAAAGATGCGCCTTGCCTTCCTCTCAATTGGGTCGGAAGGGAATCTTTGGATTCTCCTTGGATGGGACAAGTCGGCTCACTAAACCTCCTCAGAAGCTGCGCCCTCACCCTGAATAAGTGTGCCCTTGCTGCTGGAACCTGTGTAACTGTTGTTGAAGACTGATGGAAGACCCGTGTGATCTCCCCGGTGACTAGGGTGTGTCTCTCAACACTGAAATCAACCACTGGTGTATTCCTCTTGGAATCCACTGAGCTATCTCTCTTGAGATGCACCTCTCTCCTCAATGACAAGTCAAAATCTGCATAATGATGAATTAGATCGCTTTACCTTCTCTTATAGTTGCCCGAAACCCGAATTCGCTGTTGACTCTATTTTTAGCTCATCTATTCTATTTTTAGCTCAAGTTGGCTTAAAAGTGCTTTTAATCACTTTTAGCTCAATGTCACTGTCGAATTATAACACCCTCGGCTGAAGTGACCTCTAGTAAACCTGCTTACCCCTGTCTGGCCCTGACTATAGTCTAATGGGGCTGTTTAGACCATTAAGCCTCCTCTCTGGAGCTCCTATTTGGAAAGGGACATTACATTATCTCATCCGACGCTCTTCCATTCATCTCCTCTCGCTTGGCTTCTCCTCTCTTTGCCACCGTCATTCATAGGCTACAATGCACCTGACTTGAGCCTATGCCAAGAGATTGATATGCCATTGGGTTTTTGATTTATGGCTAATTAGAATAATTCAACTAGAAGTTATAGATGGACGTGCTAACTTACTCGAATTGATATGTTAGAAGAATGGAGGCTAGGGACGAGGGCTGCTAACTTCATAACATAATTAGCAAGACGTTTGGGTTGTTTAAGAGGGCCATATTCTATATAAATTAAATATGCCCAGTTAAGAAAAGTTAAAAAAATATGTTGTTTTCAATTCAATAGTGAGGGATCTAGGGAGAATAAGTAGCATTAGAAGGCATAAACCCGCTAACTGAGGCTTTTAGAGAAAAAAAGTTCTGTTGATTTTAGAGAAAGAAAGGGATCCTTTTCTCGATGTTATATCGTTTAAGATTGGTTTACCATTGCGTAAGCGATGGCGACCAATGATAAGGGGCAGTTGTTGAGTCTTGCCTTACATCTCATGCCATTTGGGTTGGGCTTCTCCTCTCATCTGCCCTTGCTAGTCAGTGCACCGGTTGCTCCACTCTCTCCAACACACACGGGGTTTCGTAATTTCAGCTTGAGTTTCATAACTAGATCTAATTTATATGTCAGTGTTCAATGTTTACCAAATAACTTATTTGAATTTGGCAATTTGGTTTTGTAATTATTAATATGAATTTCATATTTGTTAACGAATTCAATGTTTTATATTTATAATTCAGAGACATTGCAATAGGCTAGAAGAGGCCCTCATGGGATCGACAAACTCTGTAGGAGGCAGAGGGACATGCAACTCCTTGTGGTACATTCCGAGAGAGCAAGAGACCACAGAGATTTTCGAGCTATGTTTCAACTATGAGCCACATAATTGATACTGAGCCTTCTTGTCATGGAGAAACAACAGGTCAACAGGTTTAGCAAGATGCCATGATCGAAGAGTATCGGTCCATCATTAAGAATGATGTGTGGGATATTGTTCCGAGACCGAAAGGGAAGTCTGTAGTGACTTCCAAGTGGATCTATAAGATCAAACATGCAGCTGATGGAAGTGTCGAGAAGTACAAAGCGAGATTTGTGGCTAGAGGATTCTCTCAGGTGGAGGGAATAGATTATGAGGAGACATTTGCTCCTGTTGCCCAATACACTGCCATCTGTACGATTATTGCGCTTGCCGCATCGATGGGTTGGAGACTACATCAAATGGATGTGAAGACAACCTTTCTCAATGGAGAAATTGAGGAAGAAGTTTACATTGAGCAGCCAGATGGATTCGTGATACATGAGAAGGAGTCTCATGTGTGCAGGTTGAAGAAAACCTTGTATGGACTAAAGCAGGCATCTCGTGCATGGTATGAGAAGATTTATGGATACTTGATGAGTTTGGGCTTCAACAAGAGTGTTGCTGATCCCAACCTATACTACAACATTGTTGATGACGAGTGCCTGATTTTGGTCCTATATGTTGATGAGTTATTCCTCACCGGTTCATAAAGCCTTATTGTTGAATGCAAGTGTGCATTGGCTTCTGAATTCGAGATGAAGGACCTTGGTATGATGCACTACTTCTTGGGACTAGAAGTGTGGCAAAGGACTGATGTGATTCTCCCGAGTCGGGGGAAATACACAGTGGAGATATTGAAGAAATTCGGGATGACAAACTACAAGCCCATGGCTACACCGATGGTGATGAATTTGAAGAAACTGAACGAGACTTCTTCTGATTCAGGCGAGATTGATCCACATTTTTATAGACAACCTATTGGATCATTGATGTATCTGGTTAACACCAGACCTGATATTTTCTATGCAGTGAGTGTACTCAGTCAATTTATGTGTCAATTGAGACAGACATACTGGATAGCAGCGAAGCATGTGTTGAGATACTTACGAGGTACAATGGGTTATGGATTGAGATATGCCTCCGGTGTAGACATGAGATTGCAAGGATATGCTGATGCAGATTGGGCAAGGAGCGCAGTGGACCGTAAGAGCACCTCTAGTTGTTGTTTTACTTTGGTATCTGCCATGGTTTTTTGGTGCAGCAGGAAACAAACTTCTGTGGCTTTGAGTACCGCAGAAGCAGAGTACATTGCATTATGTGTGGCAGTCCGCAAAGCAGTGTGGCTTCGCAAGCTCCTTGCAGACTTATTTGGACATGAGATGGATTCCACTGTTATCCATTGCAATAACCAAAGATGTGTGAAGCTCTCAGAGAATCCTGTGTTTCACGATAAATTGAAACACATCGAGATCAAATACCATTACATCAGAGATATGGTGCAGAGGAAAGAAGTACATGTGCAGAACCTTTCTACACACGAGCACGTTGTAGATGTCTTCACCAAACCGCTTGCCAGGACGAAGTTCGAGTACTTTTGTGAGAGACTTGGCCTGGTGGAGAATGCCTCTCTAGCTGAGAGGGAGTGTTGATGATTGCAGCTTCATGAGAAATCCTCCCGATCGTACTCCTCTGGACTGAGTTGAGATGACTTGTGTTGGTCTTCTGTTGTTCTCCTCTGGACTGAGTTGAGATGACTTGAGATGGTCTCCTGTCGTACTCCTATGGACTTAGTTGAGTTGACTTGAGATGGCTCTCCAGTTTGTACTCCTATGGATTTAGTTGAGTTGATCTGTTAAGAGTGACGTCCCTTGTGGTTGAGCACATGTGGACTTGTCCCTAGTGGCATAGCACTACAGGATGTGTGTGAGACCCCTTGCTATATTGTCAAAGAGTAAGACTATTGTAAAACCCTAATTTGTATTGTGAAGGGTACAAGTCGGCCCTACTGTGTAAAGTTAATTAATATTATGTGAAAGATTAATTATATTATTGAGTTGTACATGTCAGCCCTATTGTGCCAATAGACACATCTATTTGATGAGTTAGGTCATGTATTTATTAGAGAGATACATCCCCATTGTGGATTATATCTCATTTTCACTCAATGCATTCACTTGGTGAGCTGAAATTTAGTGCGCACTTTTTTATGTGCTAGCTTTCTTGGTCATAGAGCACACCCTCTTGTGTGCGCTAGGTTTTTCTGTGGAGAGGGTTCTTCTCTTGGCAATATAGTAAAGGGTTGCTGGATTTTTCCCTTGGTTGAGAAGGGTTTTCCCAGGATAACTTCTTGTGTCTTGTGCATGGTTATTCTTGTGATCTTGGTTTACTGCAACTATTGTGTTGCTGCGTTGTTTATGGTTAAGTTCATGCTAAATTGAAAAGAAACTACATGTGCTTGAGCCACCATAAAAAAATTCAACACCGAGGTTCTCTCTGCTTGATAGGGTTTTCTACTAGTTCCACCCTCAACACATTTGGCTGAGTTTTCTGCATCCACACCTTGCTCTGATAAGGGTTTGAGTAGTCCACTGCTAAATGCCCATAACTATTTCAACGACCAAACTTAAAGGGAATGCCTTCATAGTCTAGAGTGAGCTGGTAAAGGTCTACCTCACGCTTAATGACCATCTCCTCCGCCAAGCTCTTGTTTGCCTCTAAGCCCACTAATATCCTAGCCATTCCATAGTGCTTGGTATCTTGGAAGGAGTAGTCAGCTTCATAGTATGAGCCGAGGGCATTCCTACTAGCTTAAAACACATCCTCAGACCATAAAATAAGAGGAAGACCCAAAATGCAAACCTAGACTGGAAGGATATTGACACGGGCAATTCTAGCGACGAAACCCACATGCCATTTTTTCAAAAATAAGTTTTGGGAACCCCACTTCCATCTACTATGCAAGATATTGTTTACCTCAGCCATAGATTTGAAAACCCACACTAACCATCCCTTTGCCAAAGTCATAATGTGGGGACGGTATCTGAGCATAGGTTCAAAAATTGCCTATGTTTATTTCTTAAGACAATCCCCGTTCATCTTCCTACCAGGAAACTTGACGACAACTGCCCATTCTTCCAGTTCCATAACATCATTGAGCCTAGTATTGGCCCCTAAGTTCAGGCTTTTGTATGTGATTATCATGGTATTTGAGTAGGAACTATGTTAATTATTGATCCACAAAGTTGTGCGTGACTTGGGTGGCATAAAGGCATCGACATAATGTGATAAGGAAATTTTAGTCTGTAAAGATATAAGTGTATACAGTGTATATGTGTGTATGTGTTTGGATAGGATGATGTTACTGTGTGGAGATTTGCATCGTCGTAAAGCCTGTGAATGCAAGTAAAGATGTGGATGTGAAGGAAGAAGAAAGTCAAGATGAGGATGAGGAATTTGCAGAATGTGGATATTTTTATTGTCCTTTAGATAGATGTGAAGCCAGATTGTACTTTTTTCTATTTTAGTTGTAAATATAAGTAGCACTTTAAAAAAAGTAGAAACCTTAGAGTTGGATTTAGTTTGGGTTGTCATGTTAACAATTTGTGAATGTTTCCTTCCTTTGGTTGCTTGGAAATAATAATTCTATTAAATTATTTGCCTTTGATTTTGGTCCTGTTTCTCCATTGCCTCCTGATTAATATTCTTTTACTTTGAAAGATATATAGACTTTGCTTGCATTAGGACTCTAAAATTTCGGCTTGAACGGTTGTACAACTTTTGGCAATTTGTGCAATTTACAAGAGGAGGTATACGTCTGGATGTGACATGGAATGGTCTTTGTTGTATGTTGGGTAGTAAAGATCTTTGTGGAAGGATTCGTGCTATGGATTGACTCTCCACTATAGTTAGCTATTCAGGTATACTCTGTTGATGATTACAACTGCGTGAGGCAACCTCCAGGACATAGACTGAGTGAGTCGACCTGAGAGAGAGCCCATGAGTTGGGTGTGCCCATGAGATAGGTGTGTGGTTCCTCTCTGAGATGAAGATGGAATGTTGTGCCCCTGTGTGGGGTGAGGAAGCCCATGAGCTGGGTGTGTGGTTCCACTCTGAGATGGAGATGGAATGTTGTGTGCCCCTGTGGGGTGAGGAAGCTCATGAGTTGGGTGTGTCGTTCTCTCTGAGACGGAGATGAAACGATGTACTAGTCTCCTCTGTGCAGAGAGTTGAGATGATGTGATACTCCAGATGATTCTCCCATGAGACGCAGTGAGAAAGCGATCTGCTGAGTTGGACGTGCCTGTGGTTGAGCACAGGTGAACGTGATCCTAGTGGCTAATCACTAGTGAGTGTGATTCTCCTGTGAGACGCAGTGAGAAAGCAATCTGTTGAGTTGGACGTGCCTGTGGCTGAGCACAGGTGAACATGATCCTAGTGGCTAAGCACTAGTGAGTGTGATTCTCCTGTGAGACACAGTGAGAAAGCGATCTGCTGAGTTGGACTTGCCTGTGGCTGAGCACAGGTGAACGTGATCCTAGTGGCTAAGCACTAGTGAGTGTGATTCTCCTGTGAGACGCAACGAGATAGAAATGTGGACATCCCTGTGGCTGAGCACAGATGGATGTGCCCCTAGTGGCTGAGCACTAGTGGGTGTATGAGATCCCTTGCTATATTGTCCAAGAGTCAGACTTACCTGTAACCCTATTTGTGATGTAAACGGTATAGGTCGGCCCCACCATAAAGTTAAAGATAATTAATGTAAAAGATAATTAATATGGTAATTATTAATTATATTTTGAGTTATTGAGGTCGGCCCTATTGTGCCAATAGACGCATCATTTGATGTGATAAGTCTTATATAAATAAAGGTGAATCCCCATTGAGGAAACACACTTAACTTTGTGTCATCTCATGATTTCAGAAGTTGTGGTCTGAAATTATGAGAATTACAGCACCCTCTTGTGTGCGAGGTTTGTTGATGGTGTGGGAGATCTTTCTCTTGAAGAATATAGCAAAGGATTGACTGGGTTTTCTTCCCTTGTTGAGAAGGGTTTCCCAGGATACTTCTTGTGTCCTTGTGCATGGTTATTCTTCTTGTGATCTTGGGTTGCTGCAATAGTTATGGTTCAAGTAAAAGCTCAACAGAAAATTTAAAGTAAATGCATGAGCCTGAAAATTCAACATTTGTTATATGCTGGGTAGTAAAGGTCTTTGTGGAAAGATTTGTGCCATGGACCGACTCCCCTGTAGCTAGCAGCTAGCTATTACTAAATATACATTGGTTTTCTGCAGGTGGTCATGGCTATAAAATGTCGCGGGAAAGAACAATTAGGTGGCCTTTACACTGGAGTCAATACAAAACAGATAACTATGGCGAGTAAGATGGTATGAGCAAGCCCGTTTTTCCTAGTTATCATTCTGAAAGCAATTTTTTGTACTAGAAATGTCTTGTTTACAAGTGCCATTTTTAACAGAACTGTATCTTTTTGAGACCAGGTATCAGAGTTTACTGGAATGGTTGTACAACCACACAAGGCCATTGTTGGAGCTAATGCTTTTGCTCATGAAAGTGGCATCCATCAGGTAAGTGAGCTTATTTTATTTCCCCAGAAGTCTTTCTAATATGTTAAAATGTGCTACATTTGAATTCTTTTCCTATGCACAATCATACTTGAAACCTCTAGATGCTGGAAACCCCAGTTTTTACCATTTATGGTGTGTTATGAAGGTATTTATGGTAATTCTGCTATTATCCTAAACAGTATTGTTTTTCGTCACTAGTGAATTCTGGTAGTGTGTATCAAATTAATGAGTTAAACATTCTGAGGAATACATTTACTTATGATCAATTTTTTGGAGTAGCAGCTAAAGCTTTAAGAGAACAATATTTTGGTATCACAATGAGTCAGATAAATCCAGCCGTTATATGACTACTGAATCCTACTTATATTGTCAAGGATTATAAGGTAATATGAAATCTCATATACTCACCCTGGAACATATCCAGCGAGTAGTTTCTGGAAGCATACAGAGAGATTGACCTTTCAGATCAGTCACTAAAGCTAACGTGCACACTATGTATAAGATTTTTGTCTGGCTTCACATCTATCTAAAGGATGGTAAAAAAACTCAACATTGACTCAATATAAGAGTTTTCTTTGTCATTTCTCTTGTTCCTTATGCAACATTAATTATTTTGCTGTGATATCAGAGAAATGACAGAAAACTTTTATATTATTTAAAGAACGCGTTTCAAAACCCTGCTCATTCAAAAAGCAGAATCAGCCCTTCATGAATGTAGAAACTGATCATTGGTCTAATATCTGCCAGCTTCACCAGTGCTTGACAGTCTCAGATAGCTTTTATTTCAGAAAATCAATTGAAGCAGATGAAAAAATACTATTCGCTTGTTACAGATTTTGCAGATACCAACCCTCGTTTTTGTTGAGCCTTAATGAAGACTGGAAGGACAAGTACACCTGTCCAACAAGCCCACAATTTATGGTTATATTTCAACCGCTCAATTGCCTCTCTTTTGGGTCTCAGATTTTTCCCCTTGCACTAGTCTAAATTTAATTTCCTCATGTAACCTCGCTCTTTGAGATTGTTTACTGCCCCCACTTGTTAGATCTAAAACCTCTTCTGCAATCCCTATTTATCATTCTGTTTTTCCTGTTAGGTAAGGGGAGAAATCCACTTTGACAAAAGTAGGAAAACTAAAATAGCCAGATTAGATACCTAAATAGGTACCTTGAACAAATCACATACCAGCCCAAATGTATGATGAGCACTTTGAAATCAGTTTGCTCATTATGTTTTGGAAACATTGAAGTGTTGGTGTGTGATTTGATGTTGAAGTGCTTTTGTTTTCTAGTGACATGTTATCTTTGGCACAATTTCACTTTTAATGTTTTAACTCCCATTTAGGAATTAGAATAATGTCTTAGGGAGTTATGTGAGGGGTGATCTGAAAGGGTACAATGACCAAGGATTTGAATCTGATGAAACACTGAGTTGGGATGCATGCACAAGGACAAGGCTCCATGGAGGGTGGATGCAATCTTCTTACTCCAGAACTGGCTTAGAACAACAAAGGTGTGGGATTGGGTTATGCAATGCTCTTTATTCCAGGCACTTATCACCCCTGTCCTCCTCTATGGTTTTGAAGTATAGGGACCTAGTATGACCGAAAACAGATGGAGCCAGATAGAGTACAAAAACCCCTGATAACAAGCATCCTGAGGTTAAAAAAGAGCACTCCATATAAGATTCTGTTGGCTGAAACAGGACTTTATTCCATAGAGTTGGAACCATTAAGAACACTGATCATGTATATACAAAGAGTGACAGCCATGGACAGTGATCGGATTCTAATAAAATCAGCTAAGAAATGCCGGAAATAAATAAGAATATATAGAATCTGCAATGCAGGCAATGACTGTGTTATCCCCCCTTTTAGGGATAACTAAGGAGATTATGTCTCGAGGCCCACAAGTCCTAGACATGGAGTACCGAGAGCCAGATCGACTTGAGCATAGCCCTGGAGGGCCCATTTTTTCTTCCTTTCAGCGCCTCCACTTTGTCAGCAACAACAACATCCATCACCTCGGCTTGGTCCTGTATCGGAGATGGTTTTTGCTCCATGAGGTAATGAGTCTGGGTATCATGGTATGTGTCACTCTGATCCTCAAAACCTTTGAATATGTGCATCTAGTTCTTTTTGTTTCTAACAGGTGCTTGGATCTTATACTTATCCACTTGACCGTTTTTTGGGGGGAATGACAGGATGCCCTAGCAAGCCTTTGCCGTTTTCGATCGTTTGACTTCTTGATCTGTGTAAGTAGTTTTTGACTGTGTTCTTTTAAACGAGAAATTTCTTCGTTTTTATCCTTGATGACTTTGTCAAATTTTTTTTGCATCCTGGTTATTGACTTTTGATTTTCTTAAAGGATCACCTTTGAGATCTTTAAAGTTTTTTGATGAAGGTATTATTGATTTTGACCTCATTGTAATGTCCTGAAATGTTATCATTTTCTTTTTATAGGAAAAGTTCAAAAATCTTTTCTCTGTGTTTAAAATGAAGGTACCTAGTTTTCCAAACCAGGGTAACC
>SNQJ01S0064406.1:0-40769 GCA_010110895.2 Picea sitchensis
GAAATGGTATGATGGAAGGTTAATGGGATGATGAAATGTAAGGAATAGTGAAGGAAAAAGAGGATATAAATGTGACATTTCTAAGGCCCAACAGTATGCATGTGCTAACATATTGTGACAAAAACTACATGCTAGAGCACCTTAATGGCCTATGTAACCGTAACAAAACAACAAAGAAGTTACTAATTTTTTTTTATTATAAAACAACAACAAACCCTTGTTTGATAGTTGAAACTTAGAGTCAAATTGAGGTCAAAGACAAACCTAGTTGGCAACTTGTTAGGACCTGGAAAATCTTCATGGTATCAGATCTTGCTAGCTGATTTTTGTTGAGTTTTGGACAACATCTTGGTGGACTGTTTTAGACATCTTTTGTGTAGATTTTGTGGACAACCATTGACTGAGTTTAGTGGCAGCTTGTTGGCAGAATTTTGTGGAGAGTTGTACAACATTTTGTGGAAATTTCGTCAGTCTCTTTTCACACCTATGTGGTAGGAGTGAGGCTGATTTTTCACGACCTCTTTTCACACCTATATTGCTAGGAGTGAGGTCAGTTTTCATTTGCCTCTTTTCACAGCTATGTTGACAAGAGTGAGGAAACATTCCTTTGCAGTTGTAGCATCAGTTTGAGTGAAGTGGGTCGTGATGTCATCATGTCAGATTTGTGTGGAGGATAGGCTAGTTGGAGCAAGCAAATGGTCTCCTTTGAAGGATAGGATCGTCTTTTTCTTAGAGGACCTCGAACTATGGGATATAGTTGAGGCAACTATTCCCATTCCTCCTGCTACTGCTCCCGTCTTGTTAGTAGAGTTCAGAAAGAGGAACACCAAGGCAAGGAGGACGATGTGTGATACAACGTGGGATCACATCATTCCCCACTTGACTGGGAAAGCCTATGCATTTGAGATGTGGGCATATCTATGCAAGATTTACCAGAGCTCTAACCAGAACCGAAATATGGTTCTGTATGATCGACTCAAGGTAATTCACATGCTCAAGGATGAGTTGGCTACTTCTTACCTTTACCGATACACCAAGAACTTGGATCCATTGGATATGTAGTGGACCCAGATTCTATGCTGAGGACAACCTTAAACAACTTTACCAAACCATGTGGTCCATTTTTTTGTGGCATTGTTTCCAGGGAGATCATGCCCACTTGGAGAGATTGTGGGATGATTTCATTCAGGAGGAGACTAGAATTATATCAGATACTTCTGTACCTCAACAGGCATTGCATGGTGATGAATACCTTGCTCTTTGGAAAAAGGGCAAGAAGAATACCGACAGGGGAGGTCGATAGGGTCCCCAGTTTGGGGCCCCACCACAGGGAGAGATCAGTGGTGGGCAGAAGAGAGACATGAGAACAGTGAGATGCTTTGGTTGTAGGGAGATGGGTCACTATGCAGGACAATGTCCCAAGAAGAAGAAGAAGCAACATGATGTTTCAACAATGACAAAAGAGGAGCTTGAGTTCGATGAAAAATTTGCGAGAGAGTGTGCATTCGCTACTACTTTGTCTATTGTTACACCATATAACATCAGGTGGGGAGATAGAGTTGAGGAGGATCTATTGACTCACAGTAGTGATTCAGAGGGAGCTCAGATTCAGTTTTCTTGGACACCATCATCAAGGGTGACTGGTCCACCCGGGACAACTTCAATTTCAGATATGTCGAGACAGAGGGTTGGTGCAGGGGCTTCAGGGCATCATAGATTGATGAGGAGGAGCGGAAGGGAACCTATTGTCCCTTAACCAAGTTTTGGGAGATTCTTGGTCATGTTGACCTATTTTGGTAGTTCGACAGCCTATCGAAGGAGGAGCACTAGACGAAGCAGAGATCAAGAGATCTAAGACCCTTTTTGGGTTTTTGGGATTATGTAACGGGATTGGGATGTCGGCCCATGGGTTTACCCATTCTTAGGCCTATTTTGTAATGTATAAATAGATGTCTAGGCAATGTAAGGAAGGGCATATATGTGGTGTTAGGCCGCTAGTAAATGTATGCTAAGTGCAAGTAGGGCGTGTAAGTTCTTTGTGCATGACTATAAGAGACTTGTAGAGCTAAGTACAAGTGGTTGTAACATACAGTGGAAGGATTTGTGCTGTAATGCAAGGAAGAAGGATCTAGCGAGATGCACAAATATTCTGTCCTATTCGGAGAAGGGTTTTGAGGCTCTATGCGTGTAACCGATTGACTGAAGATAATAAAGAAGAAGAGTTGGTGGACATAGCCCCAGGGTGGGGGTGAACCACGTAAACAATGTGTTGTTCTGCTGTGTGCTTTGCCTTGATGTGTTCTTATTGCTAAGTTCTTTGAGATGATTAGATAGATCTGCTTATGCTTAGTGCTAATGATATATGAGAATGTTAGATCTGACCTATATGAATGTGCTCAGTGCTTGATCTATTAGATCTGATTTATTTACCTATGCTAAGTGTTTATATACTAATCTATATGGATATTGGTGGCCACCCACCTTTTCCAACTGGATCAAAATAATTTTCTAACATTTTTGGCAATTTACTATTTTTAGCAGTTTTTACTTTCGGGGCCATTTTGAGGGCCTAAATGAAGGTTTTTCGGTATCGAGATCCTCAATGATAGATGAAGGCATATTTATCCCCCAAAATGAATCTCCTCGATGATACCTTTCCAATGGGCTATCACACGCCTAAAACGAAAATCGTATGCAAAAGTTACAATCCCGGGAAGTTGATGTACTAGCTTACCCAAACGGGGCCCACATGACTTTTGGCACTTCATCTCCTAGGGTTAGGTTTTTGGATGTCTATGGTTTTTGGCATTCTTGCTTATTGTAAAAAGGCCTTCAGAGCCTCATTGTAACTTTCTTCTTGCGAATGCGCACTGCCATCACATCTCTTCTCAGAGATAAGCCGCCACCATTCCAGCAAGCTTGTTTCCGCTGCATTTTACAGTTTCAGCTTATTTCGTTATTGAATAGAAAACTAGTTTTAATGTATCTCTATTATTTTGTGTTAAGCACCTGTTAATAATCTGTATTCATTTTTTTTCTTCTCATAAAATCTGGATCGTATACTATCAAATACGAGTAAATGATGCAATTCTCTGTTTTATTCGCGCAATAGAATAATGGTTGAATATTAACGAACTGTCGGTGCTAAGTGCTCTATTAAGTACTATAATCACATATCTGTGTCCCAGCTAAGGTTGCAGATATCTGAGTCCTACAACCACACCTGCCTCTACCTCGGGTGAGACCTCATCTTCTTCATAGGTGTTGCCGAAAGGGCTGGTAGTTAGGGTTTTGTTGGTGCGCTGTTGTAGTGTTGAACCCTGGGTCTGCCCCTGTGCCAACAAATGGTTCTGTTGCCGGGACCTGAAACTATGATTGCTGGGAACTGAGAAAGAAGAAGCTTTGTGCAAATATTTGTCCTGAAGTTACAAAAGCTCCGTGCATAGATCTATTTCCCTAGTGTGCAGTATTTTACTTAACCTGTGAAGCTTTGTGCCAAGAGGAAGGTCAGATCTGAAGTAAAGAGGTTAGATCTGAGGAAGAGAAGTCCGATATGAAGAAAAGAGGTTAGATATGAGGAAGAGAAGTCTTATCTGAAGAAAAGAGGTAATATCCATAAGCTTTGTTCCCTAAGAAAGGTAAACGTGAGAATTCTTGATTAAAAAGAGGTAAGATCTGTAATCTCTGTGCTCTGATAAAGGTAAAGATAGTGACAAATTTTAGATCTAAAATCTTTGTGCTCTATAGAAGTAAGATTAGTGGAAATTTTTGTTTCTAGAGTATGGATCTGGGTATGTTTGATAGATTCTATACTAGCTTGAAAACTAGGGCACTAATAGATGAAAGAAGGTTTGATATAAATAGATATGATAAAAATAGTGAAAGATATGTTATACCTATGAATAGAAAGAATGTTTGGACTAACAAACGGATGCAGGATCCTAGAAATAATTTGTTGCAGGTTAGCTCCTATGATCCTCGTGCGCAGTACAGGAGAAGCTGGGGATCATTTAAAAGAAAGAGAGGATTAACCCTATGTTACAGTTGTAGAAGACCGAGACATATTGCTAAGGAATGCCCTGGGAAAAGACCTAGTTGTATTTGATGCAAAGCTATGGACCATGAAGTGTTGGATTTCCCTAGAATGATTGCCAAGATTGAAGGAATGAATCTGAATCAAGAAAACCCTAAGACAAATCCAAAGGCTATAGCAGAATCCCAGAAAGAATCAGAGAAATCATTGTTATAGATGAGAGAAACCTTGAATGACCATCGACATATTAGATTACGAGAGATCTTTAAAGAAAAAGAATGCCTTGAAGAAAGAATATGAGACTTTGACATTGACTATGTTCTAGATGAGGAAACACAGGTGAATATCATGACAGAGAGAACTTGGGAATCTATTGGGAATCCTGCTATGATTCCTTCACTAGGAAGAATAGGGTTATTTAGAGGAAATCTAATAAACCTGTGTGGAAAACTCGCTCAGATACCTATGAGTGTCAATGGTACTTCGACAAAATAATATTTTGAGATTATTAAATTTATTGAGGACAACGCCCCGTTTTCCATGTTACTAGGAAAACCTTGGATCGATAGAGATCAAGCCAGATGAAAGGAAGAAGAAGAAGTTTTGGAGCAGAAGAAACAAGAGTTAAAAGATTTCATGACCAGAAGGATCACACACTTGATTGAAGAACATGAGAACATATCGAAGCTAATTAACACTAGAGTCCTAGATGTCGAAGATGTAAGAACATTAGAGGACTCACAGAAGATTGAAGTACCTATCCTAGATAAAGAAGATGTATTAAACCTAAATCCTAGGAAAGAATCTCAACAACACGCAGTGACTATGTCCAATGAAGATAAGAATCAGAATGGAAAAAGGAATACCGAGATGAAGCTCACTGGAAAGAAGGATAGAAAGCTAAGTAAGAAGAGGGCTAAGATTGAAAAGTTACAAAAGGTTCTAGAGGGAACTTCGCAGAAGGAAAATTTGAAGAATTGGAGCTTCACCGAGATATCAGAACAACAACACATGGCACTTTGCCATGGTGAAGCAATATAGCCGTTGGGAACGATATATCCGTTCGACTGCCTCTCTGAACGGGTCGGAAAGCATTTATGGTTCGACACCAGACCGTTGTATCGCACCACAATGGACAAAACAAGAGTTAATGAGGATTCATACCCGTTGCAAGTGAACCGTTGTCGAGTTACCTATTTATCCCGTCGCGCCATGCACCGAGAACACTTTTGCTAACTGAGTGTTTGAGCCCGCAGACTAAGTGAATATTGGATAGTGATCATCGCCTTATTGCCATATCCTTCATTGCAGTATCTGAGTTAATATTGAACCCAATCTAATTAGTCCCGAACACATATGTCCAATGAGCTCATCGCAGTTGAAGAATCAGTGACCGAAGTACTCCTTGACTTGATGACTGAAAGAGTCATGTCGGAGAGAGGATTATCCATAGTTGTACAAGAATCATCCATGAGAGGATTGGAAACCTCTTCATCAAATGCTCACGGAGCCGAACCATCTCGACCATCAGATGAGAAGCGAACTAAGCACAAGGATGATCTCGTGAATGCTAAGTTGATTCTGAGCATATTACCCACCTACCTACCACCTCTGAGCGGTGCAATAAATCGAGACAGTGTGCCCAAAGACTTCGATTATAACTTGGTTACTGCGTACCTCCCAAAGGGGATACGCACAGTTCGCGCAGACCAAGATAATATTGCAGCGTTGAATTTTAGCGACTTCAACCTCAATGATAGGAAGGTCTATAGCATGCTCGCCCCTCATAAGCACCTGACCAAAAAAAAGGGAAATAACTCAAAGATCGTCCCTCAGTCATGGACTATGAACCTCGCGTAGTCCACACTTCTCAATGTCATGAAGATCCCCCACTTCGGAAGACAACAAGGGGTGAATTCATGTGTCAAGCTGCTTTTGTCCTATTACCATGGCAGATACTTGTGTTTAAACCGTTGTATCACAGTGGATCTGACGTTGATCAATCAGATCACAGGGCTGAGTATGCAAGGCCTTGACCCACAAGATTTCTACCCTGGAAAAACCATGGATCATGCTCTAGCACAAAGGATAAAGGATGCCTATAGTGATGTCAAGAAGGGCATGCGAGGCTACAAGGTAGCTTCTATCCAGAGTGGCACAGTGCACCTCACTTGTCAATTGATCACAGGGAAGTTAGTATGAAAGAACCGACCCACCCAAGTCACTGGTTTTGTAGTCGACCTCGCAGGGAAGTGCACAAAAGGACTTCAGATGAATTGGGTGAAGTACCTGGTGAACCAATTAGAACTCGACTACAGAGAAGCCCAGGATCAAGGGTACGAATTTCATTTTAGCTGGCTATTGATCTTGATCACTTTCATTGCCTGGGAGATACCGAAAGGTGCGACCTTCCTGGACATCGCACCCTTTGAGCCACTAGCCGAGAAGTTCAGTACACTGTGGTACTCAAATGACATGAATAAGCAATGAAAGTAAAATTATGTGTTCCACACATAGTACAATCAACTAAAGACGACCATCTAGTCTGAGCCTCGTATGACCCCGAACTTTACACAGGTTCAGGCCCTTAATGAAGTTCAACACTGATTGACATTTTATTTACATCACAACACGTGAAGATGGACATAAACAATATCTACAGTCATACTACAAGTTGATGGAGGAAGACCTAGAAGAGATCACCAAGGAATGGTTAGCGGACCTCCTTATTCCAACAGACCCTGTAGAGATATCCAACATAGAAAGTCCAGAAATTGCACAGGATACACCCGGACCGAGCAAGATGAAGAAGACTGAAGAGGTTCAGGATATAGACAGTACCTCAGTAAATACTGCTTCCATATCACTAGGACGAGGAGGTGATGGCGAATATATAAATGATGCAGAATCTGAACATAATAAAGGCGAAGTAACACCGCCCAAAAACAAGGAGGACCCCTCAAAGAAAAGGAAGGTTTCCCCTCCGAAACCCTCCTCCCGGAAGAAAGTGAAAGCAACCAAGACCAAAATGCAGACTACCCTCATCACAGATGACTTTGATTTCATTGTAGAAGCCCTGAATGATGCTTCACTGGAGATAGCAGAGAAGCAAGAAGCAAAGAAGGAGGAGGTGTTCAATCAGATTAAGTACGAGTTCCAAGGGGTGCAACAGGCACTATAGTCGAGCCATGCAGTCTCCATTGTGCCTTTGTCAGTAAGAACACTAGAAATGGGATATGGGCTAGCTCAACTCCACCAAATCGCTGATATAGTCGAAGCTCGCCTTCAACGAGCATAGGAAGAAACAGAGCAAGCCACCTAGGCTTTGGCACAATTACATGGAGTCCTTCAAGAGCAATGCAGTGCTGCAGAAAAGGAAAATCTTGCTCTCCAAGTGAAGTTTGATGAAGAAAGAGCCCAGCTACAACAAAGCAAGGAACAGTTGCTCGCAGAGCAACTCGAAGTGAAGGAAATGGTTCACAGAGCACTTCGCTCTGTGACAGTTGTAGAAGTAAAGAAAAAAGAGTGAGTTCCAAAGCAGGTGGTGAAAATCTAAGAAGTGATCTAACAGCTACAACAACGCATCACAGATTTGGAACTACGCACTATATCCAAGACCCCTCAAGACGTAAGAGACCTAAGGGAAGCAACTGCCCGCAACGTAGTTGACAGATTAAAAGATCTTACCCTGGAATGCAAGTAGCTGAGTAACCGCAACACCCAAACATATGAGAACCTCATTGAGAATTCGAAATTATAGACACTGGAGTCGTAGCTCAAGGAGGCAAAGCTGCACATAGACACACTATAGACGTAGCTGAAGGCCTTGTCGATCATGGAAAGAATGAAGCGATCTCAAGAGAAATTCACCGCCCAACAACAGATCCATCTGATTCAAAGAAAATTTATGGAAGTAACTCAACAGATCCAACTAGTCCAAGATAAGGCGTGCCAATTATTCACAGAAGTTGAAAGACGAGGAGCATAGTTAGAGAAGGTTGTCATCTCAACAAAACATCACCTATAAGGGACCGTTAATGATGCAGTGATCCAGGAGTTCACCTAGCAAGAGGCCATAGCACGACAACAGGTCGAAGCAGCTCCAACCAAGCTTGAGGCATTCGAGGCAGAACTAGTCAGACCAGAGTGACTCGGGACGAGTCACAGGTGAGTGTTGGGGGCCTGTTGGCCCTTGACCAAGTTTTGGGAGATTCTTGGTCATGTTGACCTATTTTGGGACTTCGACAACCTGTTGAAAAAGGAGCGCAAGAAGAAGCAGAGATCAATGGATCTCAACCCATTTTTCGGTTCTTTTTGGGTTTTTGGGATTATGTAACGGGATTGGGATGTCGGCCCATGGGTTTACCCATGCTTAGGCCTATTTTGTAATGTATAAATAGATGTCTAGGCAATGTAAGGAAGGGAATCTATGTGGTGTTAGGATGCTAGTAAATGTATGCTAAGTGCAAGTAGGGCCTGTAAGTGCTTTGTGCATGACTGTAAGAGACTTGTAGAGCTAAGTGCAGGTGGTTGTAACAGATGGTCGAAGGCTTTGTGCTGTAACGCAAGGAAGAAGGATCTAGCAAGCTATGCAAATCTTCTATCCTATGCAGAGAAGGGTTTTGAGGCTCTGTGCGTGTAACCAATTGACTGGAAATAATAAAGAAGAAGAGTTGGTGGACATAGCCCTAGGGTGGGGGTGAACCACGCAAACACTGTGTTGTTCTGCTATGTGCTTTGCCTTGATGTGTTCTTATTGCTAAGTGATTTTAGATGATTAGATAGATCTTCTTATGCTTAGTACTAATGATATATGAGAATGTTAGATTTGACCTATATGAATGTGCTCAGTGCTTGATCTACTAGATCTAATCTATTTACCTATGCTAAGTGCTTATATACTATCAAATCTGAGTAAATGATGTGATGCTCTGTTTTATCCACGCAGTAGAATAGTGGTTGAATATTAACGAACTATCGGTGCTAAGTGCTCTATTAAGTAGTATAATCACAGATCTATGTCCCAGCTAAGGTTGCATACATCTGAGTCTTGCAACCACCCCTGTCTCTACCTCGGGTGAGACCTCATCTGCTTCGCAGGTGTTGCTAAAAGGGCCAATAGTTAGGGTTTTGTTGGTGTTCTGTTGTAGCGTTGAACCCTAGGTTTGCCCCTATGCCAACAACACCATAGAGGCTTGAGCCTCACTTGGCTACAGATACAGGCAGATCTGATTTTGGTTCCACTTCAGGTGGCAGCTACTTGGCGAGAGGCCAAGTTGAGGATATTGGTGAGATGCCGAGATCCAGGTGCTCTTGGTGAGATACCAAGAGGGGGAGACTCTTGCTGAGATGCCAAGAGAGTGACTCTTGGTTATATTCCAAGAGTAGTGACCGTTGGCAAGATTCCATGAGGTATAAATCCTTGGTGGGAGACTAAAGTTGAGATCGTTGGTTTGATACCAAGATCTAAGTGATCTTGGATAGGTGGAGAGACACTTCCATCTATAGATCACGCAGATTGAGAAAATCTGTATAAGAGACTACTTTCATTGATCAGGGTACAACCATACTCACCGCGTATTTTCTAGTAGGCAACCATGCCCACTGCAGGGATGAGATTGGTGTTGAAGGGCATTTTCCTCAGTAAGAGGGACTGTTGAGATTTGAGTACCTTGGAAAGTGGTCCCCTTGTGTTTTTGAGCTTATAAACACATGTGGGAAGTACTTTGTACCATGTACCATGTACCTTATGTCTAATTTCACTTTGACTTAGGATATTTAAGTCAAAAGTGAAATTTAGTCATTTTAGCCTAAAATGACAATTAATTCACTTTGTGGGTGAATTGAGGGACATAAAGCGAAACTATGGAAACTTAAGTACAATGGGTTTTGAGTTGAAATTATTTTGAGATGTTCTCAACCATTTATTAGGGATGAGATGAGATTATCTCATCCATACATACTTTAGGTTTCCTTATGCTTCCTTAGGGAGGGCGCACGGGCAAAGGAGAGGCCCATTATTCCTTGTTATGTTTACGAAGATATTTGGGAGAGGAGCATGAGGATGAGGTTGGAGTCATTGAGTGAGGAAATCTTGGGCACTTCTATTCATAGAGGCAACCACAAAGCTTAGTCATTCATTTATTTGTGGAGCTAGTTCTTGCTAGGATGAGGGTGCACAATTAGCAGGGAGGACTTGCAAAGGTCAATTTTCTTTGAGGACATGTTCAGTGGAGAGATACAACACATATTTAGAGTACTATGGGAGGGTTTCTCCATCATATCTTATAGTTGGCAGAGAGCTCCAGTTGGTTTTGGAAAATTGTGAGGAGGGCACACCATCTTAGGGCGCATCTTCTTCATTTGGACTTGTGTTTTAGCTTGGTTCAAGCTTCTATTGTATCAGGTTCATCTGTTTATTGTACTTGTTGTATTCCACCTTCTTTTCTCCGCATATATACACTCATATTCCAAACTGGTTTTCCCCAGGGGGGGTTTTTATCCAAGGTCATGTTGACCAAAAATACATGTGTTCATTTTCATGTATGCTAGTGTTTAGAACAACATTATTTTAGCTCTAAAAGATCTCTAGGTGTGTTACATAGATTATGGTATGCATGTGCTAACATCTTGTGACAAAAACTACATGCTAGAGCACCTTAATGGCCTATGTAACCGTACACAACATCAAATAATTTACTTAACAATTTGTTGTTATAAAACAAAAACAAACCCTTGTCTGACATTTGAAACTTAGAGCCAAGTTGAGGTCAAAGACATACCTAGTTGGCATCTTGTTAGAACCTGGAAAATATTCAATGTGGCCATACCACATTTCATATAGAGTCTTGTTTTTGATATCACGAGATGGACACCTGTTTTTGACATAAATTGCACATAGAATTGCATCGGCCCAAAACATCAGTTTAACATTCTTGAAAACATCATGGAATGAACCATATTTAGGAGTGTCATGTTCATTATTTCAATGACATCATTTTGTTGAGGACTGTAGGGAACTGTTGTTTGGTGTTTGATCCCATGTTGGAGAAGGTAACTTTAAAATTCATTAGATGTATATTCTCTTCCATTATTAGTGTGAAGTGAGCCAATAAGAGACTGAGCTTCATTTTGAATTCATACATGAAAATTTTTAAATTTTTCAAAACCTTGTGACTTATCTTTCAACAAATACACCCAACACATCCTGGTGTAATCATCAATAAAGGGCATTATATATTTATTTCTATTTGCAGAAGGAACATGCATAGGTCTGCATAAATCAGAATGAATCAATTCAAGTCTTTTGCATGCTTTAGAAGTAGAATCATGGAAAGGTTGTTTGCTATGCTTTCCAAGAATATAAACATCACATTGTTTTAGTTTTCTAGGAATGGTAGGCAAACCATAAATACCATTCTTTCTCATTAAACAAATACTGTCATAATTGATACGACCAAATCTATCATGCCACAAAAGACTAGATGACATTATACCTTTACTGTGATTAGAGAGGTATGCAACATCGTGTGTATGGGCATATGTCCCATTCAACTTCATCAGTCTTCCATATTCCATTCCGTTCATAACAAACATGTTATTAGAATCCTTTCACACTTCAACTTTTCCACCGATCATGTGAACAAAGTGGCCTTGATTTATGATGACCACAAGGGACAACAAGCTTCTTTTCAGCTCAGGAAGATAGAGTACATTGTGCAGAAGAAAATCCAGGAGTCCAGGAAAATTAAGCCTGATGGTGCTATTCCCGAGGGTTTGAGGTTGGAATTGTCTGCAAAATACACTATACCATCTACATTGTCATTGAAGTATTCAAAAAATTATTTTCGGAATGTCATATGAGAAGTTGTTCTTGTTTCAATAAGCCATGTATCTTTCCAAGGACAATGTGCAATGTTAAATAAATATTCTGTTACTCTTATATTGCAGTGAGAAACAATGTAATGGGAAAATTCAGGTGGATTACCTTTTGTTGGTTCTGTGCATTTACCTTTGTCTTCTTTCTTATTCTGTATGTCTTCTCTAATATTGTCCCATGGTACTCTGTAGTCTTATGCCTTATGTGACCCATTCTTTTTGGATGAGATTGGATCTATCATTTTGGTTGTGTCTACCCCCCAGCCTCTGACACTGTTTCTTCCACATCCTTGTCCTCTTATGATGCTTTATATTTTGGAATAATCAAGTGGTTTACTCTTGTCTTTTTGAGAAAGGTAAACAATTTCTCTAGTTGAAGGAGCTGGCTTCTTTCCAAAGGCTTTCTCATGATCTGCAACTTTCTTTACCAGTTTTTGAAATGTTGTGGATTTCATCTGATTACTTGCTTGCAATGATTCAAGGTAGTAAGAATATGCAGGGTAGAGGGCCTTAATGAAGGCTGTGAGAGGGAGATCAATATTCTCTCTAATGTCTTCAATGTCATGCATTATGACTGTGATTTATGAGGCTAGAGCCATGGGGTTGTCACTCTTCAACTCTAGGTTGAAGAGATTCAACATTAGTTGTATGAGTTCAAGCTCAGAATGTGTGTCATACAACTCATTTAATATTTTCAAGGCACCATAGGAATCACCAATGGAAGAAATACGGTGACTCACCTCTTCACGTACTTTCGCGAAGATTACTGGATATTCCTTCTGGTCTTTGTCTTCCCATATTTCACATCCTTTGTCTTTGGTTGTTATGACTAGTTTTTTACAAGGTCTGCTACTTTTCATCTTTAACATTGTAATATTCCAGATATAAAATAGTATGCATAACATAAATAATTAGCGAGAAATGGTAGATAACAATGATATAACCAGAACAACACCAGAATAATACCGGAATAATACCAGAATAACACCAGAAAGAGCAATTGATTACTGAGAGCAATGTTCACTTTTCTCTTTGAGGGGGTGACCTCCAGCAGAGTAGAGCTCTATTACAATAATATCCAAGACCCAAAAATTCTCATACCCTCTACTCCTATTTATACTAAATATGTCTATCCAAAAGAACAATCTAGATGAAGATTGTTCTAGAAGTGGAAGCTTCTATTAAGTCTTCTTACATTTGACTTATTCTTCCTTATTCCTAGGCCTTATTAATATTGACCTTTATTACATGGAAATATATTATTCTACCTACATGAGGGGTTAGGTACCTATCATGTCCTCCCCCTTAAAAACAACCTTATCCTCGAGGCTTGAGATGAGGAAATTGTTGCAGAATGGTAGCTGGTTCCCAAGTGATATCTGCTGGAGTTGTATCTTTCCACTGGACTAACACTTCATTGATGGTGCATTGACGCAAACAATGCTCACGCTGGTCCAAAACCGCTTGTGGCTGTAGCCAAATGGATCCTTCTTCGTCCAACTTGGGAAGGTTGGTTTGAGTTTGGCACTTAGTTCCAATCACCTTATTTAAGAAGGAAACATGAAAAACAAGATGGAGCTTAGAATGACTAGGAAAATCTAACTGATAAACCACCTGCCCCACACGCTTGAGAACGGTATAAGGACCATAAAATTTGGGCGCCCGTTTCTGACAATGGTCACCCTCGAGGGAATTTTTCTTATAAGGTTGTAGTTGAAGAAACACCTGATACCATTCTACAAATTGACATTTAGAGCGACCTTGATCTACTTGTTGCTTCATGCGATCCTGGGCCATGACCAAATTCTCTTTGAGGGTACAAAGAATAGCATCTCAAACTTGTTGGCAGCCAACTACTCTTGTCAATTTTATCATGTTAAAATATCATCGCCACGAGATAATTTATTTTGTAGCTGCCTCCTTCTCCTTACAAACTTTTCTGTCTTTTGGCTTTGAGAAGATTCATTGGCCTAGCTGAGCATTAGAGTTTTTTGTTTTAATCTATCGTTTGTTTTGTTCAATTTCGTGACTAAAAGCATGAAATTAGAACAAAATTTTGGCTTGAGTAATCATCATACAATGTGTGATTTCTTTGTTTCTTTTATGGGATTATGACTAAAGGGCATCTACATTATTTTTATAAACCTAAAATTTTGTAAGTTAATCTTTTCATTTGTTGATCCATTGCCACAATTTTGTTCACTGTGGAAAATATAACTTAGTCATATCTATGGTTGATTATTTGATTTTGATATTTGATATGCCTAATTGCGCAAAACCTTGGGTTAAAATTTGAAATATGATTCTTGCTCTTACCAGTCATATCACAATCCTATCACCCTGGTACAGGACTAATGTACTTACAGTTCCACATCATCCTATTGTCCAGCATAATTAAGACTCTCATTCATTATTCAAATAGGTGAGTGATAATGGTTTGGGTTTAATGTTCATTGCGTAGAGTGGTTTACAAGCCTGCATGTTCTCTGGTTCTTTGTCACTCAAAGCTCAAATTACCAAGCATGATAGCCTCCCAAGTCTGTAGGTATCGGGCCTCTTTTGATTTTACAGACCTCTCTTTACTGTTTGTTTATTGGAGAGAAAAACCTACCTCTTGTTGCCCTTCGCTACTCCTGTTGATGTATCGTAACCAAACGACTCTGAGGTTTTTCAAACCCATAATTTCAAACCCGTAATTTCAAACCTGAGACATGTTTTTGCGGGAGGATTTCTGAGCAAACGATTGACAATTTGGAGAAACCGTCAGAAACCCATTTCCGAAATGGGCTCATTTACTGTTCACGTGGGTAGTTTCTTCAGAAACTACACTGTTTCAAAGATACGTCTCGTTCTTTGGAGGGAAATATATCAAAATTTCCATTTCAGTTGAGGTAAACGTTTTTTTATTTTGCTCATAGATTCACATCCGCCCGTTGATGATTCTTTTAGGGTTCAAGCTTATATGCCTTTCTATCTATTTATGAGTCTGCATAAAATGTTTAATCTTTATCAGAAATAGAAGTTTAACGCACTGTCAAATCTTTTTCACCATGGGATTATTCGAATTCCGCTGCTGTCACATCTAGCTCAGATTGGGGATACTTGGGAATATTTCCTGTGTAGAAACAATTTCTCCCTACCTGAGAACACAATAGCCTCGCCTCTCCTTTCCAATACAAACCCCAATCCTTGTAACCCTACCACTGAATGTCAAGGAGACCATGCGACCACTAAACCAAACTCTGTTGCTATTGAAAACCCCTTGGGCAAAAAGCCACGATATAATTTCGTGCACATAAAATCGTTAGAGGAGGCAATAGATGTATTAAAGGAGAGGGTTTCTCCTACTCCTATTGTTGAGTCAAATCAAGGTTTTATTGACAAATCAACTGTCAAGAAAAATTGCAGGCATTAGGAACAGAGTAATTCAAACTAAAATTTTACAAACAAGAGGATTAAGTGGTCTAATAATATGATCATTAAAAACTCAACAAATTTCACCATCATAAATTCGGATTTATCAGATGTCTCTTTGTCAAATTGCTGAAATAGTAAATAACTGTTTTGTTTTTTATTTGATTCTGTTTGAAAAATAGAATAGATAGATTTTATTTTTACTATTTTAGACTAGCTACAGAAACCTGTAGCTAGCTACAGAATCCTATAGCTTATCTTTTGAAATTATTAGTTTGTATTGCTATCTAAACTCAATTTCGTTTTATCTTTTTCAGGAAAACGCCAATTTATGATGCTATTTTCAAGGATAAGGAATCATGATTTGATGCTTTCCATAGCTTAGTGACTTCTCATTTTGTTTAAACAATTTCATTTATGTAATTAATTTGGATGACCAAACTCCTACATGAGTGTTTCTTTGTTATCCTATTTCTGTAAAGCAATCTGATTTTCTGGGATTACCCTCTATCTTGCATGATAAGAGGTTATTGATCCTAGACAGGTTTAAATAGTGGTTGCTGTTTAGTAGTTTGGATGACTTTGGTTGGAATACAATATGGACATGTGATTTTGGGAATGGATATGGGAAAGCAATTCACTGTTGGCTTTATACCTGTGTGATGCTTATTCCATTGTGTTCTTCTATTTACCTCTTTATTATGAGAGATTATTATGGTTGATTTATCTTTAGCATTGTCATCATATGGTGTTTCATATTGTTAAATTTTTAGACGTTGTCCATAATTTGTCATTCCATTTTGTATGTGTGATCAATCTATCATTTGATTATTATTGAATTTATTCTTAATGTTAAATGATGGATAATATCAATACTCAGAATTGAGTTTTCTCTCGTTCTTAAATATTGATTATCATAAGATCACATGATTTTTAATCAGTTATCATTTTGCTATTATATTCTCACTCCAACACATCAAACGCTTCTTTGAATTTATTCTGGAAGTACTAGTATTGTTCTGTCACAGGTTTTCCTTACATGCAGGACAAGTAGGAGTTCGAACCACACAGAAAGATAAACTCAGTTTAGCTGATCAGCTACATGTTAGTATTGTGTTATGTAATTAAATTATTTATTAACGAAACAATGATTGCATTAATTTATCTTTGATTTTTTTTGTGTTATCGTTTCAATTGTATTTTCTTAGTATCTATTAGTTTAAAATCTCTAAACATTCAAAAAGAAAACAAAAATATTCATGTTCTTTCTTTATCTTGTTTATAAACACTATTACGAACATTCATTTCGCAAGATTTCAAGCAAACCTTGCAAGTTGTACATAGACTATTTATAATCAATTGTATATATTCATGTTTCTATTTGAACACTTGTAATTAGTAACCATATATTGGTAAAATCACAACTTTAGATTAGTTTATTTATTTTGTTATTTTTAGGACTTTAGTTGGCTAACATAGCCATTAAACCCGTCGGGTTAGTTCATTCCAAACAACTTGGGTTAATTAGACAACCCCGGTTTGGATATAACCTTCCAGTTGACGGTGTGTCACTTACGCCCGTCAACAAAACTGTAAGCGTGTAGTCAACCGCCTGGACCTTCGAGACACCTGGAAAGTATGAGAGAAATGAAGGTGGATTTTGTCCATATATCGCTTCAAAAGGAGTCATGAGGGTAGTTGTATGGTAAGAAGTGTTGTACCACCATTCAAGTAGTGGTAACCATTGAGCCCACTAAGTTTTCCTTTTTGATGCAAAACACCTCAAATATGTTTCCAAACACTTGTTGACAACTTCAATTTGATCATCAATCTGGGGATGATAAGCTATGCTGAGATGCAATTCGGTTCCTTGAAGCTTGAATAGTTCTTGCCAAAAATTGCTGGTGAAAGTTGGGTCATGATAAAAAACAATAGAATGAGGCATGTCATAAAGCTTGAAGACCTGATCCATGAAGAGTCGAGCCACAATGGAGGCTGTAAATGTGCGTTGAAGATCACATAAATGAGCATACTTGGAAAGACAATCAACTACCACCATGATGACTGATTTATTGCTTGATTTAGGCAAACCTACAATAAAATCCATAGAGATATCCCTCCAAATAGCAGGTGGAATCAAAAGTGGTTGTAGTCTGCTAGGAGCTTTGACTGTTTCACCCTTGTTGTGTTGAAAAACATCACATTCTGCCACAAAATTGTGAACGTCCTGTTTCACACCATCCCCAAAAAAAGAACGTTTAACTCGGTCATAGGTTTTGGTAAATCCCGAGTGCCTAGCGGTGGGTGTAGAATGAAGCTCAGAAAGTACCGTGGATTTAAGTTTTGATTGTTTACTTAAATACAAACAACCTTTGTATCAAAGCTTATC
Organism: Picea sitchensis; assembly: GCA_010110895.2. Classification (NCBI taxonomy): domain Eukaryota; kingdom Viridiplantae; phylum Streptophyta; class Pinopsida; order Pinales; family Pinaceae; genus Picea; species Picea sitchensis. Next base: position 17,715 of record SNQJ01S0064406.1, read on the forward strand.
ATTGAGCCAAGAGTACCCTAGGGAAACTAGAGAATTGGCCTGCAATTGTTGTATCATATGCAAACTTTTGGGATCGTGTAGCCATTCCTGGCGAACAACATGGAGCCAATCTGGTACAATGAAGGAGAGAGAAAAAAGGGACCCTTCATCTTCATATTTGTTGGAAAGTGTATCAACAACCACATTGTCTTTTCCTTTATTTTAAATGATCTCATAATCATATCCAAAGAGCTTAGTCACCCATTTTTGTTGCTTTGGGGAGAAAAGGCGTTGTTCCATAAAATACTTGAGGCTTTGATGATCTGTATTAATTTGGAAGCGTTGACCCAATATATAAGGGCACCAAATATCCACGACATGTAGAATAGCCAACATTTCCTTTTCATAGTTTGATTTTCCCAAATTTCGCTGTGACAATTGTTTTTTGGTAAAGGCCAAAGGCCGACCCTCTTGCATAAGGACTGCTCCAATTCCTTTCCCGGAAGAATCACATTCCAGGACAAAGGTCTTTGTGAAATCAGGAAGGGCTATGATTGGAGTGGTGCACATGGCCATCTTCAAGCTGTGAAAATCTATAGAAGCTACTGGAGTCCAAGTGAAAGAATTATTTTTAAGAAGAGCAGTGAGAGGTGCCACAATCTTTCCATAATTCTTAACAAACATGCGATAATAACCTGTTAAACCCATAAATCCATGAAAGATTTTGAGAGTCTTTGGGTGAGGCCAATATTGCATAGATTCAATCTTTTTAGGATCCACCCTGACACCGGACTTGCCAACAAGATGACCCAAGTACTCGACTTCCGAGGTGCCAAAAGCACATTTAGATTGTTTGAGGAAAAGTTGGTGTTGAGAGAGATGGAGAACTCAATCCACGTGAGTAATATGGGCTACCCAAGTTTTACTATAGATGAGGATATCATCAAAGAAAACTAAGACAAAATGACAGAGAAAAGGATGGAAGACATGATTCATGAGGCTTTGGAAAGTGGAGGGAGCACTACACAAGACAAAGGGCATGACCAAAAAATCATAGTGGCCCTCATGAGTTCTAAATGTAGTCTTAGGAATTTCTGCCTCGTTCATAAGTATCTGGTGGTAGCCAGAACTAAGATCAAGTTTAGTAAAGAATTGGGCGCCACTCAATTCATCCAAGAGGTTATCAATGAAAAGAATGGGAAATTTGTCTTTAATGGTGAGTTTGTTGAGGGAGCAGAAGTCAGGACACATGCACCAAGTGTTGATTTTTCACTAGGCTAGGCTCAAGCATGAAGTTTATTCCAATTTAGCATTTTACTTGAACCATAGACAATTGAAGTTACACCATAAACAATTTGCTGCAATAACCAAGATCATAAGAAGAAATACCATGCACAAGTACACAAGAAGTATCCTGGGAAACCCTTCTCAACAAGGGAAGAAAACCAAGCCAATCCTTTGCTATGTTCTTCAAGAGAAATACCTCCCACACCATAGACCTAGCACACAAAAGGGTGCTCACAAAAACCTATAAGGATAGCACCCAAGAGAGGTGCGCACTCCAGCCCAAGAACTTGTACTTGCCAAAATTTCCAAAATCAGATGTGTGTTGTGTTTCCTCAATGGGGAAACACCTTTATTTATATTACACTGGACACATCAAAAGTGGTGTCTATTGGCACAAAATGTCCGACCTCAATAACTCAGAATATAATTAATAATTACCATATTAATTATATTTTACATTAATTATGTTTCACTTTATGGTGGGGCCGACCTGTACACTTTACATCACAATTAGGGTTACAGACAAGTCTGACTCTTAGAAAATATAGCAAGGGATATCACACACCCACTAGTGCTCAACCACTAGGGGCACATCCACTTGTGCTCATCCACATGGATGTCCAAGTCAACATATCTCTATCTCACTGTGTCTCATAGGAGAATCATCAGGACACACACTCACTAGTGCTCAACCACTAGGTCATGTCCACCTATGCTCAACCATAGGGATGTCCTACTCAACATATCTCTATTTCATTAAGTCTCATAGGAGAATCATCTAGAGTACCACATCGTCTCAACTCTCTACATAGAGGAGAACAGTAAACCCATCACATGGGCTCCTTCACCCCTCACAGGGGTAGACATCATTTCATCTCAAACAACACACCCATCTCATGGGCATCTTCCCTTCTCAGGGGCACACAATGTTCCATCTCCTTCTCAGAGAGAACGAAACACCCAACTCATGGGCATATTCCCTACACAGGGGAACACAATGTTCCATCTCTGTCTCAGAGAGGAACTACACACCCATCTCATGGGCACACCCAACTCATGGGATCTCTCTTAGGATGACTCACTCAGTTTGTATCTTGGAGGATGTCTCACGCAGCTGTAATCAACACCAAGAAACTTATTTCTTAAGGACCATGACCACATGAGAAGAGTAGGGGCTAATACTAGGGAGGATAACACCTGCATTGAGAAATTCTTGAACAATTTTTTTAATTTCATTTTTTTGGGGAAATGGATGACGATAGGGATGGATATTGGGGTGAAGGCTTCCAAGGACAAGGGTAATGGAATGATCATGAATAACACGGGAAGGAGGGAGTCCCTGGGGAGTGGAAAAAACCACTTGATGTTTAGAGAGGGTGGATTGGAGGTCCTACGACACAAAGGGTGTCTCAATGTCTTGAATGGAATGGAGTTGTGCAATAATGCCAGAATGACATTTTTTGATCAGATTTTCCATGCGATGGGAACTGATGATCTCCGGGGAACCGACAATGATGCCTTGGAATTTATATTGTTGGCCCTCCTGGTCGAATTGCATGGTTAGTTCCTTAAAATCCATGAGAATGGGACCCAAAGTTCTTAGCCATTCTTCACCCAACACAATGTCACAACCACCCATGTCAATAACAAACATATGATATTTCATGTGGTATTGACCAATTTTGAGACACAAATTTTCACAATGCCCTCCACATTTCATGGACCCACCATTAGCAATCATGATTTGAAAATTATTGATGACACAAATACAGAAATTAGTTTCTTGAGAAATGTGACGATGAATAAAATTATGGGTGCTTCCACTATCAACAAGAATGATGACCCTCCTATGCTTAATGTAACTAATTAGCTTGAGGGTGTGGGGAGCAGAGAAGCTAGTGAGAGCATTGAGGGAAATGACTAGTTCTACTTCGGGAGGGTCTGAGAGAGGGGTCATGTCAGTGGGTTTAGGTGAAAAAGTCACAAGGAGAGCCTCAAGATCATCTTCCGAAACATCCTTTGAGATGACCATAAAAATATTTTGTTCCTTACACTTGTGCCCAGGAAAATATTTGTCATCACAATTATAACAAATTCCTTTGAGTTGGATTTCAACCATTTCTTCCCTAGTCAATTTCTGTATCTTTAGTGGAGTAGAAGGAGGAGTGAGAGTGATTGGTTTAGTGCGAGGAATAAAGGAGGGTTTTCGGTTTTGAGAAGAGACAACGTGTTGTGATTCCTTAACTCTTTTAGTAGTGTCCACCCAACTCTGAGGCCGAGCCATGTGGACATGGGCACGAATCTCATCCTTGAGGCCACTGATAAAAGATTCATGGAAAAAAGCATCAGACATGCCCTCTATATGGAAAGCCAATCACTCAAAAGAGACTATAAAGTCTTCCACTGTGCCAGATTGTTTCAACTTTATCAAACGACCTAAATAGTTGGTGTAAGTGTCAAAGCATTCATAAATCTTTACCACAAAGTGTGTCCAATCCACATACCCTTGGAAGACATTTTTTCTCCATTGCCACCATTGCCAACGTTCTTGATCTAGATGGAGAACACCATACCAGAGTTTGGCCAACTCATCTGTAATGCCATACAAAGAGAAATAATTTTCCATTTGAGTTACCCAACAAGTGGGATCTGAGCCATCAAATTTGTTCACATCAACACGTGGAAGACGTACGTCACACTAAAAGTGATGGGGATGAAAATTATGGGAATGATAGGAGTTTCACCTTCGGTTTTCAAAGGTGGGTTAGATGAAGGAAGATCTGCAGGGATATGCAGCTTAGCACAAATCATCATAGTGAAGGAGACAAACTGGGTAGCGTGGTCTTGTTTGAGGTCCTCTATTTTGGCATCGATGAAGGAATGCATGTTTTTATTGATGGTGGAAATATTGGCACTGAGCTATATCACTTCTTGTTGGGTTTGTGTGAAATTAGAGTGCAAGGAATTGAAGCGAGCTTCCAAGTCTTGTCTACGGGTGTGGGCCATGATGAAGAGGGAACACAAAAAGGGGTGGGTGGGACCACATGAAAAATGGGTTATGGGTGAAATGTATCACAATGATAAGGGAAATGAGTGGAATATAATAGGTTAAATCCCAAATAAGGGTGTTGGAAGGGGGTCGGGTCCAAAAGAAAAAAAAATTGCTGAAAAATGATAGGTATGACTGCGATCAAGGCGAAGAGAGGAATCCAATGGGATAGGTCTCAAATAATGGTGCCAACAAGATCTGGACTTTTTTTATTCCTGCGTAGTTATACTCTAATCTGAAGAATACTGTAGTTAATAGGAAGAAATGTGTAGTAATTTCACAACCCGAATGTAGGAGACACAATTGCACATAAATAGATCTTGTTTGTTTTGTTTGTGTTTCCATCCCAAGGGTTAGGGTATTCAAGGGTTCTACAGACAAGGGTTTTCCCTGTTCTATAGCTCTCTGATATACGTGTGGGGTCCAACAGTAGTACTCGACCTAATATCTTAGGGCACCAACTAAGGAGGCTAGACCATGCCCTTATCCGTACTACCCGACAACCTAGGTACTAGAGAGTATCTTCCCGAGTGCTATTCTTGGTGGAACTATAACAGTTAGGCAAGTGATCGGTTTATCTATGGAGGACTTCAGGAGATCTAGGCCGATCCATATATAGGTGTTTTCTGATGCACTACCACTTGAAGGGGTACCAACAAGGGACAAGGGTGGCCAACATATGTTTTCTTAAGTACCACTTGTATTTACTGCATGTATGAGTCCCCAACTGCGGGGTTATGCGTGTAATGACATATCTATGTAGCTTAAAGATGCCAGAATAAATCTCTACCTTGGAAAAGATTCAACCCACAATTTTCTACTGAGGAAGGTGCTATGATACCACTTGTAATATTCCATATATAAAATAGTATGCATAATATAAATAATTAGCTAGAAATGGTAGATAAGAATGGTATAACTAGAACAACACCACAATAACACTAGAATAATACCAGAATAACACCAGAAAGAGCACTTGATTACTGAGAGCAATGTTCACTTGCCTCTTCAAGGGGGAAACCTCCAGCAGAGAAGAGATCTATCAAAATAATATACAAGAACCAAAACTTCTTATACCCTCTACTCCTATTTATACTAAATATGTCTATCCAAAAGAACAATCTAGAGGAAGATCCTTCTAGAAGCGGAAGCTTCTATTAGGTCTTCTTACATTTGGCTTATTCTTCCTTATTTCTAGGCCTTATTAATATTGACCTTTATTACATGGAAATATATTATTCTACCTGTTATCACATATAGTTGTCAAAGGGTCGCAGGAAGACCAAGTCCGTGGTCTTCACAAAAGCGTCCAAACACAACATTCAAAAGCAACCCATTTTGGGTTTGAAATACTGATAGGAGAACATATTCAATTTTTAGTTGTAGGATCTGAGTGAGAGAAATACCAGTCGTCAGATCAACAAGATTACGTCACGATCGACATATATCATCGGAGAAAAATCGACGGCGGGGAGTCATTGCGGGGATCAGGATGCAAATTAAAGTTTCTGCAAGTTGTGAGCCCTCAATTTCTTAGGATCGTTGATCTTTCTAGATCAACAGATCAATGGTGCATATCGATCCTGCTATGAACGAGCATCTTCGCATTGCGGGGATAGGAAAGGAAATTAAAGTTTCTACAAGTTGTGAGCTCACAATCACTCGTGACCATTGATCTTTCAGCAGGGGACACATGTCGGGTGATCTCGTACTCCGAGAGAAAGAAAGCATAAGTTAAGTGAGTAAAGGAATCCTGAAGGATGAACTCATAAAGTAAATCTTAGTCGTCCAAATCAAGAGGTCACACGTCACCAGATCTCTCTCTTCGGGAATTCGACACTTCGGAGGATTGCGTGAACAAACATAAGAAAAATTCCCGAATCCCGAACTCCCGAAGTAAATCTCGTCCGTCCAAAACAAGAGGACACACGGTGCCAGATATCACACTTTGAGAATTCGACACTTCAGAGGATTGTAAGAGCTATGCATTGAAAAGGCCCGAAGCACGAACTCCCTAAGTAATTGTGAGTCATTGATCTTCNCCTCTACTCCTATTTATACTAAATATGTCTATCCAAAAGAACAATCTAGAGGAAGATCCTTCTAGAAGCGGAAGCTTCTATTAGGTCTTCTTACATTTGGCTTATTCTTCCTTATTTCTAGGCCTTATTAATATTGACCTTTATTACATGGAAATATATTATTCTACCTGTTATCACATATAGTTGTCAAAGGGTCGCAGGAAGACCAAGTCCGTGGTCTTCACAAAAGCGTCCAAACACAACATTCAAAAGCAACCCATTTTGGGTTTGAAATACTGATAGGAGAACATATTCAATTTTTAGTTGTAGGATCTGAGTGAGAGAAATACCAGTCGTCAGATCAACAAGATTACGTCACGATCGACATATATCATCGGAGAAAAATCGACGGCGGGGAGTCATTGCGGGGATCAGGATGCAAATTAAAGTTTCTGCAAGTTGTGAGCCCTCAATTTCTTAGGATCGTTGATCTTTCTAGATCAACAGATCAATGGTGCATATCGATCCTGCTATGAACGAGCATCTTCGCATTGCGGGGATAGGAAAGGAAATTAAAGTTTCTACAAGTTGTGAGCTCACAATCACTCGTGACCATTGATCTTTCAGCAGGGGACACATGTCGGGTGATCTCGTACTCCGAGAGAAAGAAAGCATAAGTTAAGTGAGTAAAGGAATCCTGAAGGATGAACTCATAAAGTAAATCTTAGTCGTCCAAATCAAGAGGTCACACGTCACCAGATCTCTCTCTTCGGGAATTCGACACTTCGGAGGATTGCGTGAACAAACATAAGAAAAATTCCCGAATCCCGAACTCCCGAAGTAAATCTCGTCCGTCCAAAACAAGAGGACACACGGTGCCAGATATCACACTTTGAGAATTCGACACTTCAGAGGATTGTAAGAGCTATGCATTGAAAAGGCCCGAAGCACGAACTCCCTAAGTAATTGTGAGTCATTGATCTTCGCAGCAGGAAGCAGGGTACATCCAAGAGTGGCGCGTGGCAACAAAAGAGGGGCTTTCCCAGATTGCAGATCGTGACCAGATCGACAACCATGCTTCATTGCGGGGACATAACATGCTTGAACGATAAAATTCTTGAGCGGTCATGCAATTGAAACCATGGTATAACAAAAGAGTTATGTGGTGAAAGGTGGTGGATTGCGGGCTCAAAAGAAGTGTGGATCCAAACCACCTTTGACGACCCCACAATCACATGCTTATATAGAGTCTATCCCAAGAGCAGCGCGTGGCAGCCCCCTAGGCGTTAAGCCTCATCCCGATCTTGATGAGAGATCAATTAATGAAAAAGGATTGGTGGTTGAACCTTGAATCAATCCATAAATAGAAGGCATGGAGGGTGTGGCCGTGGAGACAACACTGTAAGCCCGAGGTACCCCTATGGATGGTTTTTCTGCAGGCCCATGCTGATCTGAGTTTGTTTCTGACAAAAGAATACACACAGTCTGACAGAAGGCTGGACAGACGTAAAGCCTTGAATGGGATGGCCAAATCACACTCTTGGTAGTTGTGGACTGATTTGATATAAATATATTAGTTTAGATTTTGTAAGGGCGATGTTTTTGAGAGGCTGGAGAGCCGAGAGAGTTTCAAGAGCAGGGCTCTGTAATTTTTCAGTTTGTATGCCCGAGGGCTTGGATTGTAAATATATGTTATCGAAGATTCCTTTGAATCATTTTTATCAGACTGTCTTCTTAGTTTATACGTTGCTTCTATTTTCCTTCTTGTATGAATGTATTCTCTTTGATTTATGGATCCCTGAGGCGATGGAGGATCTGTTGCTATCATGCCCATCTTTCATGGTTCATTAGATATTTCAAATTTTTCTTATTGTCTGAATGTAGTAGATGTGATTCATGGATTCTTGAGGCGGTGGAGGATATGCTGTTATCTTGCCCATGTTCATCATTCATCACTCAGACCCTTTTTTTTTTCCTTCTTGTCTAGATGTAATGTCTCTGATTTATGGATCCCTAAGGCGATGGAGGATTTGTTGCTATCTTGCCCATATTTCATGGTTCAACAAAAAATTTCTATTTTCTTCTTGTCTCAATGTAGCATCTCTTTGATCTATGGATTCGTGAGGTGGTAGAGGATCTGGTGTCATCTTGCCCATTTTTCATGGTTCATCACTCAGACATTTTCTATCTTCTTTCTTCTCATCACCATCTAAATCCTTTTGTCTTATAGGTGGTTTAAATTCCTTCGTTATTCACGATACTTATGACTCCATAGCCCAATGGTCCTGAACTGAAATGCAGTTACTTATACTATCTTTTCCTCTCCCTGCAGTCTTACTGATCCACCTACTCAAACCATTTTTATCCATTTTACCCTTTGTCTTGATGGGTACTGGGCTTATCCTATTGTAGTCAGAGGGTGACTCTTAGTTCTAACATTCATGGCACCGTTGTCGGGGATGGAAGTGAAGATATTTTCCCTGGGAGAATGACAATGATCATATCTGATCTTTGATGGTGAACAAATACCAAACACATTCAGATTACATATCATTAACCTAGAGACTTCATGATTAAAGAATCCAGTGGCAACTCCACAATTACAAATACTAGAGGGGTAAAATATTGGATGTCCACAAACAAATACCCAAGCAGGGAAACATAAATACTATAGCAGGGCAGAATGGAAAACAACGAAAAATGTAATATCAGATAAATGTATTTACAACAATGAATGATAGATGTATAGAAAGAATATATGTATACTAGAGAATAATTATTTGGCTGTTAATAGATATATGGAGTGAACATACACACAATCTAACTAGTGAATGGATATATGCACAATTTTACCAATGAATAGAGGTTGCAAGCTACAAAGTTGCCCGACCACATGAGAGAATGGGCCTTCGTATCTCAGGAGAATTCGACCCATCGTATAATAAATCACTCATGATGTAGTAGGGAGGAGTAAGGACCATTATTGTTGTAGGTCATGGTCGACCATTTGCAGGCTTGAACCCTTGTGAAAGATAATACCGATAAACCTAATTTCACACCTAATTGAGTTGCAAATGCCTAGTTATTAGGAACAAGATGCAGGTAGGATGATAAAATACTGCTACACTCTTACAACGAACTCATAAAATCATGGCAGAGATTCGATATCATAGTTTAATGCTCAACACCAAAATCCTAACCCTAACCGCTTACACGTAGACCGAGAAGGAAGCTTCACATAAAATCATTCAAAATTTAACACAAAGGGATTGGCAGGGCATTTTTTGCATGATAGAGGAAAACACTCATAGAGTTAATGGTGTTGGATCTGACCACTATCAGGCCAGGGATGGTAGAAAATAGCTCCACACTTGATGATTATTCTATTCACATGAATCTCAATAAATACACAAATAATGAAATCATTGGTATTCCCAATGTATGACTCTTCCTATCGCCTATGAAACTTGTTGGAACAACCCTATTTTAGGAAGAAGGATATATTTTTGGCACATACCCAATTTTGGAAGAAAAGGTCTATTTCTGGAGAATGCACCTTAGGAGGCAGAAAAGTAGCATGCAAAAAAAGAAGGAAAATCAACATGCAGGAGGAAAAGCAATGTAGCATGCATGCAGAGAGGCTTAACCATTTTAGGGTTAGGGTTTTTGACAAAGATTGTAACAGCTATAAGCCAGTAGGGTAGTATACATAAAGACCTAGGAGGTCTAGGTCAGGGTTGTTGTTGTTGTTAGTGTGGTCTTTCAAAAGTTATCGATTATTGTGAGTTTTGTTATGGTTATTGTGGTAGAGTGGAATAAGCTAGTTTTTTAGGGTTAGGTCACAGGCTGAAGAGCCTGGTGTGATCTAGTCGGCCTCCCAGATGGTACTTTCCCTCATTTTGATTGTAATATTGAATATGTAATGCACAGAACACATATTTTGCAGCAGAATGAATAAAAGAGAAGAAGAGCCAGATCTTTGTGGACATATCCTCAGGAGGGGGTGAACCATAGTAAACTACCGTGTTCTATGTGTTGTTAATGAATTCTTTTACTATTATGTTAATCATTAGCTAAATAATTAATGGTTAAAACTAGTTATAATAACATGCATGCATAAGTCAATGATGAATGAATCTTAGAAGTAGATGAATGATAAATTATGGTGTATAAGGGAGAGAATCTAAACACAACCCCCACTCCTTCCTAGACTGCAAACACTTGAGTATTGCAGTCCCCCATAAAGCTATCTTGGGTGAGACTGCATTATACACTCTATGCACAACGTTTCCTTCTGGTTTACTAGGAGGGTCGATATTTTTGAGGGTTTTGTTGGAAACCTATTTGAGGTCAAAACCCGGGTCAACCCAAGTAACCAACAGATTGTTCCGTTGCTGGCTAGAACTGCACATGATTGAGTGGACATGATCCGTGGAAGAGAAGCATGTAGGATGAAAGTATAAAAGGGAATGTTCAGGCCATGGAATCCAACGAAGGAAGATATTGAAAGATGGTTGAGGACAAAGGAACTCGAGTTTGCACAGAAGGACAACAAAAACTCTAAGTTGACACCACACAAGTATCTCGACAAATACGTGTTTAGCGACTTGCATGAGGTATTTTCTTGTGATTTTCCCATCTGTTGCAGGAGTGGTTATTGAGGTTGAAGGAAAACCATCCTATGAATAAGATTAGACAACTAGAGTGGCATCCTATAGAGATCATGCAGTTACAACAAGTTAATAACAAATTTATGCACACAGTAGATTTCTGGTTAGATAATATTGTTGCAGGGTTTATCAATGAATTTGCAGTCGATACTGCGAAGTCCTATAGTGTTGTAGAGAAAGATGTTTTGAAGGGACCCAAAGGTAGGTACATCAAATCATTGTATACTTCAATCAAGATTTTATTTTATGACAAAGGTGTGATGACCATGGAATCAAACAACTAAACTTCCTTGCGCACATGGGGGAAGAGGGGAAGAAATGACATGAGGTTGAGAGATGCAAAAGGAGATGGATAAGGGGAAGTAGAAGGAGGCCATGGACCCAATCATGATGGAAGAGGACCATATAAATAATATAATGGCAAAATTTAGAAATACGCGCAACAAAATACCTTACCAATATAAGATGAATAACAAGAAGAGGGCCATAACCGACAGATAGGGCTTGGAAAGCCATGAAGAAGAGGTAGAGGATCTCTGGGCTATGGAGTAGGTTGAAGTAATCATGCGTGCAACATACAAAAGGAAAACAAGAGGTCCATGGTCATGAACAAAAGGAAAAACTCCAGTCCAGATCACCATCAGTGTGGAACCTACAACCCCGTGTGTGACTAATACACCAGAAAGAAAACCAACGTTTAGACAACCCAATTTTAGTGGAAGAAAAGAAACATGACATGGATCCAATCAAGGAAAATCAACTGGGGGATAAAGTTGAGGAAGTAACAATAAATTAACTATACCATGCAGAGGCAATAGTTCAATAGAATTCAAAATGGAAGGACAAGATCCCACTATCAGATTACCTGAATTTTAGGGAGAGGCATCAGAGGATCCTAAAAAGCATTTATTCATCTGTGAGAAGATCTGGGAAGAAAAGAAAATCATAGACGAGGATACAAATCTCGTGCAGTTATCTATCACACTAAGAGACCGCACGTTGGACTGGTACATGAGCTTGGATGTAAACAATCTACAAGGAGTACCAAAGAAAATCGCAGACGTGAAAAAACTATTGGTAAATGAGTTTCATAAGCCAAGCTCAAAAAACTAGTACATGAATGAAATGATTGAAATCAGGAAGAAACCAGGTGAGTCTGTTTGGGATATTGATTAAAGTTTAAAATGTCTCAAAGGTAAGTTGAAGTATTCAATTATTGACATGAAACATAGGAAATTATTTGTGAACTCGTTGTTACCACACTTGAAGTATCCATTGAGACAACAAAAGTTCCAAAACCAGGCAAAGGCTCTACAAGAAACCTTGCAACTGGAAGAAAACTAGTATCAATAGACAGATCCAAAAATAGAGGAGTTGAAGGAGGATCTGGATAATCTGACATTTCACCTGAACCAGAATAAGGGGAAAGAGAAAAGAGAAGTTGTTTGGTGTACACTATGCAAGACATAAGGACATCATAAGAACGGATGTCCAACTTTTGCACAGTACTTGGAAGTAGGGGTGCCAAACCCCTTGCCAACAGGAGGAACATGGTGTGAGATTTGTAAGACACATGGGAATGATCCATATCATTGTCTAATGATGCAAAAGTATATGAAAGTACCAAAAATATCATATTGCAATTTTTCCAAATCAGTGGGTCATGATGATAAGGATTGTAGAACATTAGAACCGATGAGAGAAATAAATTCAGACACTTATAGGGTGGAAGAAGAGATGATGATAAGGAAATCTGCACTTCATTTCAACCAGGTTCCACCACCATTCAACCCTGTGTAGTCACAGTACAACAATGCACAACCATAGTATAACCCCACGCAGTATAACTAAGTACCCCAATACAATGCACTGTGAATAGATAGAGGTGGAGGAAGAGGCCGAGGAGGATTTGGACGAGGCAGAGGGAAAATAGTGTGATACAATTGCCGACAACTAGGACATTATGCAAGGGATTTTCCACTTCCACTTGCGACATGTATGTACTGTTTCATAACAGACCATGACACAAAAGACTGCCCAACACTCTTGGGAAAGATTCATGAAAAAAGGAACCAGAACAACCATAACGTTTAGTGGATTTCTACAGAAGCCAGGGATGATGGGAAAAACATCAATATAGTTACTCGAGGAGGATCCAAGACATGATCTAATGTAGCAAAACAAGATCTAGCTCAACACCAATGGGTAAAGAAGAATATTGATCCATAGAAGCAATTTGACGTGCATAAAGAAAAGGAAACATTTAAGGAGGCCAGACATGAGCTTCTCAAGCAGAACATTGCATCTACATCAATTGCGCATCAAACTTATGACCCACCAATGTATGATATTCCATCTTTAATGGATCACACTAGTAAAGGACAACCATTAGAGAAATTAAGTACCATAAAGACATTTCTTCAATCCATTTTTAATTTATTGAATGATCCATCATCTGTTAAAGTCTTACAAAATATACTAGAAAGATGTAACATAGAGGTAAAGGGAAGTTAAAGCAAAAAATGATCAATCATCTCCATAAAAGAAGAAGGACAAGTAGAGAATTAACCTAAATTCCAACATTGGGGACTTCAACATGGGAGATATCATACTAGATTTAGGCTCTGAACTAAACGTATTGCCTAAGAAGACATGGAAGTGTATGAGGGAACCCACATTAGGCTGTTCACCTGTCCAGTTGAAACTAGCAAATCAACCCTGTTATCACACAATCTTTACTTTCCCAAAGCCCAAGACAAGTGAGGAAATATTGGCATAACAAGGGGGTGACCTATCACTATCATCTTAATAGGAGACCCCTTTTTGTTTAGGAGTATGTTATGTTTACCCCAAGGGAGACGTCCCTAGTGACCTAAAGGGATGATGAAACTAAGACAAGGATGCAAGAATACCCCCCTCTCACTGGTCACTCAAGCCAAAATTATTTATGTCTCAAGAGATGAAGCAAATGTAACAATTGAAGTGTACCTGCCTAGAACAAGACAACGAGCAAAAATATGGCAGTTTCAAGTACAAAATGATGCTAGTGCTTCAATAAGACAATGAAACTTTGAAATATATGCTGGCTGATATAAAATTGTAGCAACATGAAAGTTTACAACAACAATAAGTATTTTATAACAGCTGCAAGAAATATGTCTCAAAATTGCTTGAAAAGACAATGAAATGGTAGCTTCTACTAGATAAAATTGATAATCAATTGTCACAAGCAATTTCTAAAGTGTCTATCTAGAAATTAAAGTCAGTTTTGTAGAAAATTTGCTGCAGATAGATGGCTGTAGAAATATTTTGTAACAAAAACAAATATATTAGTTATCTAGTCTAGGTTAGGGTTAGTTTTAGTTAGTGAAAGCTAGTAATTTCAAGGTTTGAGTGTTGGTTTGATCTCTCTACCAAAGGAATGTAAAGACTATTTCCTTGAAAGGGTTATGGAGTCAAGAGTTCAACAAACATTTATTTGGAGTAAGCAACAAAATGATTATGTTATCCAAGTAAAAGATGAATATGAGAAGAGTAGTAACTTAGGTATTCTTGAAATTCAACCTTTAGGGAGGTGAGCTACTAGAGAGTAGGCACTTTTAGGCCCTAGTGGTTTTCCTCCTTCTTAGATAGTTGAAGAAATATTTAGATGCAATTATAATTAATTAAGACCTCTAAAGAGATATCACTTTAGGGCTTTAGAGGCTTATCAATATGAACCAGTTAGGGTAAGTCTAGTAAATACAAATTGAAGAAGTAGTAACTTAAGTTCTTCACTTCTAGGGTTTATCAAGCATGCAGTTTCATAATATTTATCATTAGCAAGCAAATATACCATAACCATTCAAAAGTAATGACAAAAAACAAATTTACTTACTTCACCAAGAATAATCATGCATGAAAACACTAGATTACCAATTGACTTCACCAAAATTTTTCCAGGTTGCAAGTAGAAGACTCCAAAAGAGAGGTACAAATCACAATTTCAGCCAATAAACCCTAAGTAGGGCACAAATTTCATCCCTCTTCCTCTTGTGTGAGGAGTTATGATCATAAAATGAGAGTACTTTATCTCTCTTTATACAAAACTTTGACCCTTAATTAATTTTAGGTCAAAAATAAGGTCGACCTGACCAATTTACATTAAAATCCAAATTTTACATAAATAAAATTAATTATCATCTCAAGACACCTCCAAGGGTGACGCCATTCCCTTCTAGGGTTACGTTGAGGCCCCAATGTGGAACATTGGGCCTAGGATGTAGAATGCTTGGCCTCCAAAGGCCTTAGATGATGCCCAAACTTGCCACCAAGCTCACAATTGCCTCCAAAATGAAAACCCTGGCTCTAGATGATGTCCAAGGTCATGATGGTGACGTCTTGGGCCTTTTAGGGCCAACATCCATAAGGAAGAGCAATATCCCCCTGGGTCTAGGTTTGCGAGGGTGCCTCCAAAGGAAATGTCCTTCTTTATTCTTGGTGCAAGTCTTCAATGTCTTTTTCCCTTGGCTGGGGTTACAACATCCATCTGTGGGATTTAAGCCCTCATGAATTTCTGACCTATTCATTCCCTCATGTGTACCTGTCCACTGGGAAAGGTCCTACAACAATAAAAAGTACGCCCTCTAGGGGTTCATATGTCACACAGATCATAACATGTAATTCACATCCAATAATTAAATTACCCAAACATATGCATCCAAACCCCCTTAACCCAGACAAATGCTCAAGGACATTATGCAATTTGACAAGTTTAGGTTTGGAGAAGATCTCAAGGTGTCTTGTTAGGATAACCTTCCTTAAGTTTGGGGTGTTTCCTAGGTGAGAGACAATACAGGTCAGGTAAGTGTATGAGGTGGCATGGGGTGCAATAATAACAGGGAATTGTAAGTCTTACCTATGGGTGCCTTTGTAGAGGGAAAGCTACACCTTGTCATAAATGTAATTGTTTCGTATCCCATTCACTTCCTTTTATTCTTAGCTTTAGTTCTTTTGATCTTTTTCTTTTGTGCTTCAAGGGAAAAGTTGAGCTTCCTGGCTTGATGACCATAGATGACAACGTTATCCACAAACATTTCACGGAGATGAGAAGGTTGGATCATGATGATACCCTCTTTTTCTTGGCTATGCCACCAAGATCCACTGCCATGGTTTGGTGACCAGATAGGTGGTAGTGTCATTCTTCTACATGCCCATGGTCATAATAGGCCGACTCATGATGAGACCTCATATCCATCAACCAGTACCTTGAGTGTTTATTTATCTTATGGGTTACTTTTTCTTACTGAGATTATTTTTAATGACTTCTCAGGAATCCTTGGGGGAAGCATCTCAAAGGTTTCAATATTGGATTTTAACTCTTTCTAGGGAGTTTTACCCTCTGGGCCTCTAGCCCCTTCTTCCCACAAGGCAAGGTACAATCCTTCCTAGTGTGGAAAATCCCAATGCCCAAAAAAAGGTGAGGGGAGATGAGAGGAATCAAGATGGAAAGTTGTAAGTATGGAGGGAACAGACGATGACCTTTCACAAACTGACTCAGTGGAAACCCATCCTAGAGGGAGATGAACTTACTAGGGCACCATGTCACCCTTCTAGGTATAAAGTAGTCAAAGAGCATAATTTCCAAGAAAATGTTATGAAATGAAGGAGAATTCATCTCAAAGGTTTCAATATTGGATTTTAACTCTTTCCAGGGAGTTTTACCCTCTGGGTCTCTAGCCCCTTCTTCCCACAAGGCAAGGTACAATCCTTCCTAGTGTGGAAAATCCCAATACCCAAAAAACGGTGAGGGGAGATGAGAGGAATCAAGATGGAAAGTTGTAAGTATGGAGGGAACGGACGATGACCTTTCACAGACTGACCCAGTGGAAACCCATCCTAGAGGGAGATGAACTTACTAGGGCACCATGTCACCCTTCTAGGTATAAACAAGTCAAAGAGCATAATTTCCAAGAAAATGTTATGAAATGAAGGAGAATTCCATGCAACATATTCAAGTGCTTCAAGAATCAGAGTGACACATACCATGATACCAAGACTCATTACCTCATGGAGCAAGACTTACTGCTACTTCAGGAACATGCTGGTGGGATGGATACTTCTGCTGATGATAAATGGACTTCACTGAAGAAAAGAGGGGCTCTCCAGGGCCATGCTCAAGTTGTATGTCTCTCGATAATCCATGTATAGGACCTGTGGGACTCAAGACGTGATATCCTTAGTTATCCCTAGGGTAGGGGATAATATCTGGCTCCAACTCGGGGACATGTGCTCACCGTAGAGCGTATGAGAACCTCAACATCTCTGGTATGACTTGTGCCTACTAAATCTCAGCAAAATGTATTAGTAATCCTTAGGGTGGTGATATCAACCCTTTTTCATATATGATATAATAAAATAAAGAGCATCTCTAATCTAACATCTGGTCGTGAGCACACATATATACGAGTGAGACAAAATAATATGTAAATGTAACTACAACTATACTAAAATGAAATGAAACGGTATATACAATGGATGCAAAATGCCTACCTATATAACTTACATATACTTAACTATGAAGTCAAGGCTCTGCCCCATGATAGGGTTTGAGGAGGCGCTCACTAACTGGTAATGGACGTTTTATTCCTTTTAGTGTAAACAAATAGTAGGCATCGTTTTCTAAGTTCATTCTGATTCTGAAAGGTCCAAGATAAAATTTTGCATTCCCTTTAACATTGTTAGGCTCACCCTTCTTAGTTTCCCACATCCATACCGTATCCCCTTATTGATATTCTTTTGCTTCAAACTTCGTTGTCCCCTATATAACCCTAGTGTATTGTCTTGAGGGAGGAGGGTGGGATTCAATTGTAAGGACTTCTTGTTGACTTGGTTTAATCAATATGTCACCATCCCCTTTCTTTGATAACTTGACAGATCCAACTTCTTTGTCCTTGTATTTATCTAAGATTTTTTGATACTCTTCTTTCTCTGGCCATTGTATCTCATCAAAATCTTCCTCTGAAATGAAAGGAAAATCTTTAAGAGAAAATACAAGAAGGTTTCCCTTAATTGGCTCATGTGTTTCATTGATATTAGTGTCATTGTTAATTTCCTATACATGGACCTTGGCCATTGGCATATTTGGAAGGTGTTCAATTGTCCCATTTTTCATAGGTGCGTTGACATAAGTTAAATCCATCTCTAATGTACCACCCAACATTGCTGCAAACTTTCTAGACAAGAGAATCCCCCATACATCAGGGACCCCTACCACCACAATATCCATATGGATGACTCTCTCAGGATACTTACCAAGGTGTAATTCAAAATTCTCAACTACCCAATAAGTAGGTATGGCACTGGATTCAAAACCACACTCATTTCTATAAGGTTGTGTAGCCTTTAGGCATAGTTTCTCCATGAATTTCAAAGACATCATGTTGGCACTTTCTCCTGAGTCAAGCATATAGTTGTTAAGACATTTGTTATTTACTAGTAACGACATAAAGAAGGGTGGGTGTCCATCATATGGAACCCTAAAATGGTTTGCTTGTAACATAATAAGAGGGTATATTGGTTCATCCAACACGTTGAAAAACTTTTCGAACCTTTCTTTCATGGATGGAACCTTGATAACTTCCTTCAATGGGATGGTTAAATGAATTTTGGATAATGCACATTCCAAATCAAATTTCAAGTCAATCTTGTTAGTCTTAGAAGAAGTTTTAGGAATGAGTATGTTAATAGGTGGAGGTTTTTGTTGTGAGGCTATAGGCCCAGTAGAGAGAGGTTGGTTCACCCGTTTTTGTCTAGTATACACTTGGAATTATTGTTTTTTCAACTTATCTCTTGACTCTTGATCAAGGTTATTGATTACCTCCATCTTAGCCTTTCTGGATGCTTCCTTTATTCCCTCTTCATGTTCTTCAAGTGTGATATTAGGGAAACATTGTGGCCCCTCAATGGTATGGTTGATAATGTTTACTTGATCATGTTCACCATTACTTAGAGGGCATTCATGCTCCCAATGCGAATCTCTGCATTGTAAGCACCACGGGTTCTCCTCTACCACATTTGTGGGGGCTAAAGTATTAGGGACTTCTTGATCATTCTTGGGCTTGAAACCTTGAACACCCCTTTGGAATTTCCCTTTATAAGGAGGTATAGGATCTTGTTGCCGGGATATTTCTAGATTGACAATCCTATTCATCATTAACTCTTGGGTTTTTACCATGCCATCTATAGTCAATTGTATCTTAGCCAAGCTAGCGTCAATATCTGAAGCATACTCAACATTGTGGACTACTTTGGGTTTAGCATCCATCTTGACTCTTGGGGAAAAGAAATGTTCTAGTTTGGATGATGATAGGTTATTTTTAATATTCACAACCATTTCATGGGATTCTTGGATTGTTCTAGGGACTTTGTCTCTTAGGAGGAAACACATTTGTCCTGTAAAGGATTTGGTGTAAATGAAGAGAAGAAAATTTCTTGAAGGGTGATGGCTTGCTGGGATCTGTTGTATTAGCCTTTCAAATTTATCATGAAATTCCCTAACAGTTTCATTCTCAGCCTTTGTGATGTTGTTGAGCCTTATTAGCAGCATGTTAGGGTCTTCCTTGACACTCCATATTTTGAGGAACACCTCCTCAAACTTATCCATAGATTTAATACTAGCGTCAGGGAGACCATTATACCATATTCTAGCGCCATCATAGAGGGTGGCAGAGAAAAATTTCATTGCTAAATATTTTTCATCATCACTGATGGGATGAAGTTGAAAAAAGGCCTAGAAATTGCTCATATTGTCGTCTACACTGACTACATCATTACCAGTGAACTTAGGCAGCCACTTCTCATACCTAGGGTGCATTTGACTAGGGTATCCTCGAATATTTTTCATGTATAACGGTTTAAAAAGTTTGGATGACCATTTGTTTTGGTTATTAGCCTGATTTGGATGAAGGGTCTGAGTCTGAGCGTTAGACATTGTGTTTAAGGGAAGATTTCCCCCAAATAATGATTTTACTATAGGAGAGTCTCGAGGAGGCTTTCTTCTGTAAGTCTTGGGAGGATTGGTATACCTCCCTCAAATTTTTGGAGTCACTAGATAATCTTCTTGAAATTATCAAAGGGATGAGGGGATCACCCTTAGTGGAGTCTCCAAGTAAGCTTTGTGAAGAGAAGGCTTTGGATAAAGGATTACCGAAAAAGTGTCGTTGAGGAATATTGACTCAATGTTCCCCGACAATGGTGCCCAAAATGTTATCGCACAATATGTACTTGTCCAAAGCCCAAGTAAAGTGAGGCAATATTTGCGTAACAAGGGGGTGGCCTATCACTGTCACCTTAATAGGAGGCCCCTTTCTATTTAGGGGTATGTTATGTTTACCCCAAGGTAGATGTCCCTAGTGACCTAAAGGGCCGATGAAACTAAGACAAGGATGCAAGAATACCCCCCTCTCATTGGTCACTCAAGTCAGAATGTGTTTATGTCTCAAGAGATGAAGCAAATGTAACAATTGAAGTGTACCTGCCCAGAACAATACAACAAGAAAAAATATGGAAGTTTCAAGTACAAAATGATGTTAGTGCTTCAATAAGACAATGAAACTTTGAAATATATGTTGGATGATATAAAATTGTAGAAAAATGAAAGTTTACAACAACAATAAGTATTTTATAACAACTGCAAGAAATATGCCTCAAAATTGCTTAAAAAAACAATGAAATGGTAGCTTCTACTAGGCAACATGATAATCAATTGTCACAAGCAATTTCAAGTGTCTAACTAGCATTTAAAGTCAGTTTTGCAGAAAATTTGTTGCAGTTATATGGTGTTGAGGAAAATGTATGAATTACCTTACTCAATCATTTTCGAATCTTTCCTGGCTAGGAAAAGATAGTTAGGAATATCACCCAGGGTTTTATAGCCTCAAAAGAATATTCTCCCAATCCGCAAGTATTAATTATAAGGGTTTAGGCTGATTTGTTGATGAAAATAATGTTTCAATATAAAATAAAATTTACGTAAGTTTCTGAAATATACACAGATTACAAAAAGTAAACATGGAGTTCAAAAAGTGAAAAGTAACCAAGTAATAAATACACACACATGAGACAAAATAACAATCTGATTTATTTCATTCTAAGATATCAAAAGTGTTTTTCTCTTTACAAAACCCCTGCGAGGGCATGGACCAAAGTTTGATTTATAGATCCCCGATGAACACCATACAAAAATAATATAACAATAAAGTAAAACTGAAATTTTTAATCTATATCAGCTTGCCACAACTGCTGCCAATTTGACTCTGCACAATATCCTTTATCGGCTATGAAACTTAATTCACAAACATACAAGAATACATAGACTATCAAGGATGGATCAACACCTCTAAGACAAGTGTCTAAAGAGTTTGGTTCAGTTTTGAACCTTGTTGTCTACAATAAGACCCTGTTGTCAAAAAGAGGATTAGGCTTTGAATAAACTCAAGAATGAATGAAAATTGAAACTATCTCATGAAACCAAAAGAGAAAACCTTAGTCTTTCTTTCTCCTTATATTCTCCCCTTGTCTCTTCTTCTCATTCAACTTTTATTCTTTCCAAATAAGTTGAATTAGTTCAACTACTTTCTTTAGTTAAGTTAGTTTGACTTAACTAATTAGTTTAGGAGAAATAAATAATAATAATATAGTTAAGGGTCTTTAATTAATAATAACTAGGTAGGTGGGACCCCTTGTGATTCCCGTAAATATCTTCTTTTCAAATCATAAAATATAACACAAAAACGATAATCATTTAAACCACATCCCACACTTGTAGCTACCTTAAAAATCCTCCAAACTGGATATTTAAATATTAGAAATAATTTATATCATATCCAATATATATATATATATATATATATATAAATATCCACAAAATACCAAAAAAAAGCTTGTTGTCCAAACATTCTGAAAACCACTAGGACTGTCTTCATCAACTCAAATCATAAAAAACACATAATCTAAAAACCTTAATTGCCAATATGGGAGACAATTTTTCTTTTTTCACTATTGTTTCCCTTTGATTTCTTGGAAGTAGCCCCTGGTTCGTTATACCCTTAGAGTTGTTTCTTACTGTTAACATGGGAATTCCCATCCTTGAAATGCATGCGGGAAGACAAAGATTTTGAGGAATCATCGGAGGGAGAAGAAGGGGAGGCCGTTGCTTTTCTTTTATCTTGCACAAGTTGGGGAACATTAGTTTTTAGTCTTTTACTAGCATGTGAATATTGAACAAGAGAATCATCATGAACAATCTGGACATTGGGATTGATAGGTGGTGGGAGAGGTAATGACATATTGGGCCAACCACAATGGTGAGAGACAACCGGATTGACGATCTCTTGCCACCCATCATTTGCGGGGACTTTCGGTTGCAAGGACACATGTGGAGGAACGGGAATGCCAAAGATATTCCGAGGTTGGAAAGAAGGTATTTCTGGTCGAGGGTGCACTATTCCATGAAAAATCCAATTAAAGAACCCAACTTGGAACAACTGGTTCGATTCTTTGGGATCATCATCGAAATGGATGGAAAATCTAGGCCTTCTAGGACCTCGGTTCCAATTTCCCCTGCCACTGTTATTTCTTCCACTGTTTCCCCGACTGAAAAGCGCATCCTATAGAAACAATTCGTCAATAATGAAGCTCTTAATAAACCATACATGACACTCTGCTACATGAATCAAAAATTGGCTCAAGAGTTGACACAAGATACATGAAAATCCATCCATAACAAACCATTCATTAACTGCCAAGTGAACAGGGGGTGATAAGGTTCATGGGAGATATGGAGGGAGTGTAATTAGTGAAAAGTGGTATAATGATAGAGGGTTAATACATGAATATTGTTCAACAATTAATCAAACAAATTACTGTGTAATAAAGTATCAAAATATCAGTCACCAATCCTTGGTGTGTTATCCCTTTGTCATTTTTACACAAGCTTTTCCTTTTAAATTTATTTCACAAAACATGGATGCAATAAATTAAATTGGGATTATGAGGGGCATGTAATGAG
>SNQJ01S0064406.1:40779-58395 GCA_010110895.2 Picea sitchensis
TCTGCTTAGCCTCTCTCTGCTGGAAGTGTCTGCTGATTTCAACATCAACTCCCTGATGTCCTCTATTTCTTCATCCAGCTGCTCCAGTGGCTGGCTCTGTTGTTGTAGTCTCCTCATCTGCAAAAATTTTTGGCCATTGGGCAGATCATCATGATCTCCCATGCCTTCCTCATCTATTTCCAACTTCACCTGTTAGATGTGCATTCCCTGCACTCTCACCCTTTCTTCCAGGGCTTCTATCTGATCCCACAGATCAACAAAGCAAATGCTATCTACCTCTTCCTCCTCTGCTTCTACAACCTCCTCTATTGCATTATTTTTAGCTTCATGGTTGAAAATGATGAGCCATTCCTCAGAATGCTCGTCATCCTCTTCTTCTGCTTCTGCTGCAAATTCCCCTGTTGAAGTCTCTTCAGCTTCAATGTTGAATGTGTTGAGACACTCCTCAGGATGCTCACTCTCTTCTTTGTCCTCTTGGGCATCTTCCAAAGTCTGCTCCCATTTTTCTTCTTTTCTGACAGTCATAGCTGACTGTTCCCCTACTGTTGTTGTATCATCTGCAACAGAATTTTCTGCCTCCTCCTGGGCAGATGGTAGGAATATCCAAATTCCCCCAATCATCAGAAGATCATCCTGATCTCCCACCTTTGTCAGCTGCACCTGCTGATCCAAATTCATCTCTGAATTCATGAGACCCTCAGATAGTCTCATCTGCTCATCCTTGCCCACCTGGCAATATGGGATGCTTCCGCTGCTTCCCTGGCAGACCATGAGATCAACCGATCCCATCTTCATCAACACTCCTTGCTGAATTGAAATCTTCATCGAGCCCATGAGACCTTCAGCTAGTCTCGCATTTTCATCTCTGCCCACCTGGCAGTTTAAGATGCTTTCGCTGCCCTCCTGGCAGTCTTCGAGATCCCTCAACGATCTCTCATCATTTCCCTCCTGGCAAATTGAAATTCCTCGACTGTCCTCCTGACAGTTCGTGAGATCCCGCAACGACCTCAGCTCGTTGCCCTCCTGGCAAACTGGAATTTCTTCTTCTCTTCCCTCCTGGCAGTCTTCGAGATCATTAGCCGATCTCATTTCATTCTCTACACCGAGAATTTCTCCAATTTATGGTTCACATACCTAAACCATCTCCTCCTCTTCTATGGGCCTGAGGGTTTCAGCATACCTCAGCCATCTCCTTAACAACCTCTGCTGTCCTTTGACCATCAGCTCCCTGACTGGCCATTTCACCTTTGGCGTCTTCATGGGCCATTCATTTACCCATCTTGGCTTTTTACCCTGCCGCATCTTCATTTCGAGCTCCTCCATTTCTCGCTTTATGTCAGCGAGTTCTTTATCCATTTATGCTGCGCATCAGCTCTGGGATCTTCTTTCTATGGCCTTCAGTAGCCATTTTGCTGTGTCTATCTACCTCCCTGGCAGATCTGCTACTATCAACCTGCATCCCTGAGTGTTCCAGCTTCATCTTACAGTCTTGCTGACTGTCTCCTCGACTGTTGCCTTCCTGCAAACAATCATCACAGAGCCCTCAGCACTCTGTCTTCTTTCGTCTCCTCTTTTCTCCTCTTGCCTGAAATATACAGACAAGATATCAGCTTTGATATCACTTGATGACAGACGTCCCCCTACGCCCGTCCCTGTGCTCAAACACTCGAGCCTTTTCTCACAAGGTCTCAACACACGATCCCACGCGCAGATCCAACGATTATCCTCCTTCTCGCTCCTCGCACCTTCGTGACTTGGGGTGCCCAATACTTGGGCCTTTACCCTACGAACTCCCGAGTTCGCAAGATCCCTCGATCTCTGCCACACGTCCTCTCCAAATGGACGGTTCCTGTCCTCTCGCCACTTCGTCGCTTCGTGACCTCGCGACTTCGTGACTCTTGACACCAAATTCTCAGCCCTTCTACTCGTGAGGTTCCGATAGGTGATGTGCCACCTATCCTCTTGTCAACTCCTGTCAGGATTTTCCCCGGTGACGCTCAATTTCTGCCACGTGTCCTCTTCAATGGACGGTCCTGATTCTGTCGCTATTTCGAGACTTCCAGTGTCCCGGTTCTCTTGTCCTCGGGAACTCCGATTTCTCGATGCGTCAAACACCGATGGCGCCTTGATCTCTGCCACGTGATCCCTCTACCAATGGACGGTCTAGATCCCATCGGGATTTCGCAACTTGCGATGTCACGACTCTCTTGCCCTCAAGAACTCCGATTTCCCGATGGATCTTAACTCCCTCGCAGCTTTTGCAGATCCGACGTCTGTCGGTGATCCTGCACCAGATCTAACGACTCAGAGCACTTCTTCTTCTGCATGCCTGCTCCTGCGCTTACTCTCTATGCATCTTCTCCCGATCCAATGACTGTCGGGGTTCTTGTATGAGATATGACGGCTGTTGGTCTCCTCCTCCTACGGGCTCCTCCTGAGCTCCTCCTAGACGCTTAAGACCAACGGTCCAGATCTGTTCTTCTTCCNGCTCCTCCTGAGCTTCGCGTGATTTCATCCTGCACTTGGAAGAATTTCATGTCTCAAAGGCCTCGACCTTTGCTATATTTATTCTCTACGAGATCCTTGACTTCGAGCCTCGCCACGCGTATACAACGCTTCCCTTCCTGAGCTTCTTCTCTTCGAATCCTCAAAGGATTCTTCGACTCCTACACTCCTTGTAGAGTCTTCAGATGCACACAATGTGCTATCTCTTCTGAGCTTCTGCAACACTCAGACCCCTTGGGGGATTTTATCCTTCTCCTCCCTCAGATGGAGAGTACTTAGATGCTCTTCTGGCTATCCTTCTCAAGAAACCTCTGGTTGAGTCCTCCTGGGTATTCAACAACCCAGTGAAAGTTCCCTCAGTGGACCTTTCCTCAACTTCTAGAACTCAAAGAGTTCTTTTCTCCTTCCGTGCCTATCTGCACACTTCCTCGATGCCCTCCTAGCGGAGTACCTTCTCTTCCCCAGAATGTTCAACAGTTCTGTTCTCCTTATGTGCACCCTTTGCACCTGCTCAATGCCCACTTGGCAGAGCCTCTCAAAATCCTTAGTGATTCTGGTCTTCTCCGAACTCACAACTGAGTCCTTCCTCTGTGCACTACTGTACACACACTCAATGCCCACTTGGAAGAGCTCTCATAGAATCCTCCATGATTCTGTCTGTGACTATGTTTCAGCTACACATCCTTTCCTCCTGAGGTGTTCAGTAACCTCATAGGTCTTCTTCCCAAGTCGATGATTTCAGTCTCTTGTGCCTCAACACATCTTTGTCTGAACCCCGCAGTGTTCAGAAGTGCATCCTCTGTGCATGGCTCTTAGAACCCACAGTGTTCTGTCACACCCTCCTGGTGTGAGGCCTCAAAGAATTTCAACCCTGAAATCAACACAACTCCTGCAGAATGCATCAACATAACATGCATTCACAACATACATAGAGAACACAAACAGACATCCATTCAACACAGAATCAATGCAGGAAAAACTGCTCTGTTATATTAACAATGGCAAATGCTTGTATTTTACAAAGGTTCTCTCGAGCTCTCCTCGGATCTTCTCTTACAACCTCATCTATCTCTTCTCTTCACTTACTCAAAATGAGATCTAAAATCTCTTTTACCTGAGGGGCTCATCGAGCACTTTCCTCCAGGATTTCACCTACTCTAATAAATTACAATCAATGGCTGTCTAGTCTGCTATCCAGAACTAGATCTCAGCCGATCTACAATAAAGTCCAATCTACCTAACGCCTTCTCAAAGGCACGACTTCCATGACTCACCAACCTAAGAACATTTAATTACATTCAATTCAAATTCAAATGAGGCTGCGCCTCTCTTTATCCTTTGAATGCGTGCGCGCTAACGTGGCTGGCTGTCTAGCATGGAGAGATGCTCCTGCATCAACCAAAATCATGCATAATGCTTCCATCAACTTCTGGGTGGCGTTAAGTTTAGAATGTGTAATGCTTTCCAGGCAACGGTGAAGTCATAAGAAAGCAACTAACAACTCATGGTTTTTCCAATACAAGGAAGGAAACACTTTAATCTTTCACCAGTTCACATAATAATAATAATAATAATAATAATCCATTTTTAAGGTCACGACCAAGCGAGACACCCAATTGGTGTATGAGACCCCCTTGTTTATGGGACAAGGGACCCCCTCCACCCAACGATTTGACTGGTAAATTCTACAGAGGTATACATACCCTAACCCCCTCTGGATTTGAACTTGTGACCTCTTAAGAAGAAACACATGTTTTTAACCATTAAAACCCACATGGTTGAAAAACATGTGTACGCTAGTCACAGAGACAAACATGGTGTGGGAAAACTTAAACATAGAGACCTATTATGACAATCCATAGATCAGGTACTTTCAAAGCTCAGAGATTTGGAAAACCATAATAATCAATTGCCACAGAGAGGCTAGATCCCAAAACCCAAGCCATGACCGAGCAGGATTCATTGTAAATTTAATCCAATGAACCCATACAAAGATTACCCGCAACAAGGAGAGCGTAACCATTTTTTTTTAAGTGCCAACAATCTAGAATAACCACCATATGAAACCATGGACACAACCAATACATTGTTCAAAATCTCAAAACATCTTAAGAATCACACAGACCACGAGCAATCCAAAGCCAAAAGTTGATTCAAAGGGTAGAGTAACCATCATGAATGGAAGAGTAAGAAACCCATACCTGGAAAAAATTGCACAAGGAAGAAAACTAGATTATATACCTCCTTCACGACCGAACAAGGCAGAGTAGAAACAACTACCAGAGCCAAAACCAAAATGCAATAATGACTAGGGTGACGAGCTCGAGGGGATTTTGAGTGATGTGCAGTAAATGCACGTCGCTTATCCCTTCCAACTTCATTCAGTTCAAAGTACGAGCCAAGCCAATTCACCATAGCACTAAACAATTAATCAACCAAATATCCATATCACCATAACATTTTAAACCATGATCTGAGACAAATGAACTGTAGAAGACTGTGCTGGTACCATAACATAAGAAAAATAAATATGAGTGCTATGTCAACACCCTGTAAATATGATCGGCTGTCAAAATAGAGGACAAGGGTAACTATTTCAACCAGCTTTAGAGCTGAGGCCCTAGCATGCTCAACTCAGAGAGGGCTCTCCCATGTCACTTGATATTTCTTTGAAGATTGGTGGCTAGATTTGTCGAGTGTTATAGGGTTGTTAAAAGAATAGAGGTGGTATTTGGGCTATGGAGTCGAAAATGAACTATGCATTTACAAGTCATGAGAACTATTAAGAGGAAAAGGCTAAATGAGGCATTGAGTCTGAGTTTAAATTGAAAATTTGCATCACAACAAAAGAAAGAAAAAACACATAACTGTATCAGAGCATATTTGAATGAATTCTGACCTAGTCAAGAAGAGAATCACATAAATTTAAATTGCTAAATCTAGAGCGTCATCAGAAGAATTCCAGACTTCTAACTCTCCAATTTAAAAGAAGAAATTGTAAATGAGATTTCAGAGACACAAGAAACACATACTACGAAAGGGAACATAACTCGTATCACTGCCAACTAGAATCTTTTCATAAACAATTCAAAAACCGCTTCTGCATTATATGTTCAGTTTAGCTCCACGATTTACAAAATTTTTCCTGCTACGAGGGTAGGGCCCTCTTTCCCTCCTACTTTCTATATACTTGGTATGATATATATAGAGGAGTTATTCGTGGAATTCAAAACGATTAAACTTCCCCATAATTCTAAAAATAGAGGTCAGTTACAAAAAAGAGTGATGCATAACGACAATTCTCCTACTTTAAAGGGATCGTTACGAACATGTTTGACATATCTGGGGCCTTTTGTTTGAATGCCATATGTCCAAAATTTGCTGGAACATACTCAATTCTACCTGAGAATTCATTCCATCTTGGCGATTTCCTCCTTTAGGGTGCTCAACCAGGTTAGTTGATTTTCCCCAATGCTCTCAACTGCCTCAGCTCTGATTTCTGTCTTTTGTCGTTTTCTTCGCTTCTTCTTCACTAATTGCTTGTAGGGTTTTTCCATGTGTCCATTGATGATTAGATCCCTCATGATAGGATTTAATCTGACCCCTGATTCTGGTTCTGTAGCAGGGCCAATATGGAATTTGGTTGCTAATATCTGCGCGATCGACGTTTCTTTCTTACTCATTGAAAAAACCACCATGTTAGTCGAAAACCTAGTTTCACTGGATATTTATTGATTGGTTTCGTCCATGTCTTCTAATTTTGTAGAGACCATGATTTTTTTTTTCCTTAACTCTATAGGAATCAGAAAGTCGATCCAGTTTGAGACGATGATTTCCTGGAGCAGAATAACACCACCCATATTTGAAGATCGGTAGTTATTGAATTCTAATCATGAATTACTGACAAGATTACTTGCAGGTACGTTGGTTTATCATGCTTGGCCAATCTATTTCAGATGATGAGTCTTTGAGTTAGTTATCTGGCGGTGTTCACCTGACATTTCACAGATGTGAAGTACCTGAACGAGTGACGTGAGGTGATTTGACCAGTCATCACCTTCGCCCACACGAATTGTTGATTTGACATATTAGAGCACGTGACATTGGGGCTTTTGGGAAAATCGTTTCAGGTAGACCGATTTTTTCCCCGTTGTACCTCTGAGGGTGCCACACATCCATGAATAAGACCATAGTAGTTTTCGCTAGCCCGCCTTCACATAATTAAATTCTGTGCTATTTCGCCACTCGATATGGGTCTTGACCGTTGATTTGGTCCACCTCGAAATCTACGGCCTGTTGGACCTTTTCTTTTGTGCTACTGCTATATTTTTCCACATGCCACCATATATGTCCTAGACTTCCAAATCGCATCATGTCTGTACATCGCTTTAGTCCCCTACTAAATTTGAAACTCGGATTTCAAGTATAATTGTTATTGTGATAACATAGGCTCCAACTAGGGATGCTATCTTCCCTATGAGGTAGAAAAGAACTGTAGACCCGATGCCTTCTTCATTGGACCGTTTCAAAAGATGTGTGTGTATCCTATTACATCTTGGAGACCAAACATCAAATCTTAAAACCGGACTTTGCAAACAGCTGGTTGCTGAAAAAATATTGCTAGGATCTAACTGTACATACTAGTGAAAATTTAAAACAATGCTTGACCAACAAGATTATTTGCATAGTCCTACCTACCCTATATGTTGAGAAAGGACTATCAATCAAGTGAAATCATAATTCCAATGTAGCCATGACAACATTCGATCCATTGCTCCTCTTCTTTGCACTTGCTTGTTCCAAATATTTTTTGTTGACAATTCATTCAAAATTTCATCCATAAGTCCAATTCTTAAAACAATTAAAGAGCCTGGACTGCTCACTTCCTCCAACAGGACTACAAATGGATCTTCTAAAATATGCACAAAACAACTATCACGTTTCACTCCTTTTACTACATTTTTGTTTTCAGGTGATTTAACTTGTTGATTTCTATCAAGATACTGACAGATTTGCTGATAATTCTGGTAGTAAGAACTTCTTGAGTCATAAGGAAACCATGGCGAGAGAACATCGTCTGGTGTAAAAAGATTCATATTTGACATAGACATTGATTTGTCACTTTCTTTATCTTTAATCTTGCAATCCACAATTATTTGTAGATTTTGATTGTAAAACTTTTCCATATAATGTGTCTTGGGATCATGAATCATATGAAATAATGTTTCTTTTTCAGGAGTCAAGACAAAAGAGCAAGCTTCCTTCACAAGTGTTCTTTCGCTTCTTGGAGTCTCCATAGATGCAGTTTCAAAGTCTTCATTCATGTCTAGGCCGCTTAGAAATAGGATCACTACATCATTTTCAAGGGAATAAAGACAACTTTGAAACACTTTGTCTTGATGCAAATATTGTTGAACATCCACATTAGTTTCAGGGGAATGAAAATGACCTTTGACAAAAATTTCTTGATGAGCTTCCTCTTCTTTTTCAAGTTGGTGGTAATTGAGCATAGGCTGTAGATCTGAGCTAAAGTAACCTTCCATGTGATCAACAACATGGTTATAAAATGTATGAGAATGTTGTTGGCCTTCTTGATTGATGAAAAGTTCCTCATGTAAAATAGTACCACCGTGGATGTAATCAGACTTCCTTTCTTTCTCTACTATATCATGAGTTGCTTTCAACCATTCAAAGGAAGAAAAACATAATGGAAGAGAGTTTTTATTTGTAAGTCCATTGCTTTCTTCATATCCAATACCATGCCTAGATGCGTTCTGATTTGAAACATTATGGACATATTGTTTTAGTAGTTTGAAAGAGGAAAAATACAATGGCAAGGTTATTTTACCTGATTCAAAACTTTCTTCATTCTCTTTACTATTGTCATAGGTACATTTTTTTATTTCTTTGGATTGCTGAACATGCTCATTTTCAGCTTTGTCTTCGACTAATGGATACACTTTTGAATTGACAAGATCTTATACACAACAAGTAATAGGGTCATCAAACACATGAGAAGAGTGTTGCAATATCTTGTCAATTTGTTTCGTTGGTTTAGTGTGATTTTTCATCAGCACAAATTCGTTTTCCTCAATAATGACCTTAGAATTTTCTTTCAACAATTTAAATGCAGCGAAGCATAAAGGTAGATAATTCTCTTCAACTGATCCAATACTTTTCTCTTTGTAACTATGATATGTAGGTTGATTTATCTCACTGTACTACTGAAAAAAAAATTCTTTGACATCTCAATAATCCTCATATTTTTCATATACAGGCAAATCAACAAATATGCAATGTCATCTAACAAGAACAAACTGGGAACATCAACATGTTCTTCAACAAACTGATTTGTAAACTCGTCTTCTTGACTGTCTACAAATGAATACATAAAATAATCATCCCTTTTCTTATCATGAGATGGATTAGAAGCTAAATCGACCCCTCCTCTTTCAACAAGTGGAATATAGTTTTTTGCAGAATCATTTACATTAAAAATTTCGAGAGGGCATATGCTTTTAATAATTCTCTGTTCAAGATTTAAATCAACCATTTTCTGTTCATATTCATTGTCATTTTCTTTAGCATCTAACTCCTCATCTCGAATTTGTTCACATGCTTGGATATTGTGTTGAATTTCCTGAGCATCATTAAACATTTGCTGTAATGACTTAGATCTCCTTTCCATCAGAAGAAAAGACAAATTTGGATGAAGGGTTGTTGTATAATGGAGCATGGAAGCAACTTCAGTGGGTTGAATTTATTTGGGCAAATTGTAATAAATACTGGAAAAACTTTTACTGAATATAGAAACAGTTTCATTGCTCTACCTTTCCAAGGCATAGAACTCTGTAAGTTGTAGATCCAAAGATTTCTTCTTGCCCCAAAACTTTAAAAAGACATTCTTCAATTCCTCCCATGAGCTAATTGTTTATGGCTGCAAATGTTTAAACCAGTCTTTGGTGTCCCCTTTCAAGGATTGAGAGAAGACCCTCATACAAACATCATCATGATCAATCTCGAACAAATCTATAAAATGATCAAACCCTTGGATGTGTTTTTCAGCTGAGATGCCATCAGGTTCTCCATCAAACACAGGTAGGTACTCATAGTATTTTGGAGGGAAATCGTGGAGCACTTGGGGTAGCCTCAAGGGTATGTATCTATGTTAGGTCTTGGAGGACATTGGACCAAGTACAGGAGGATAAATATCAACATTAGCTTCGTGAGGCTCATCAACTCGGTCATGATCATCACATGGAATTTTTTTTTTCAAAATCAGTGATACCGTGAGGATATGTATGCACAACTTTGAGAGGAGGATACACTATTTCAAGCTTCTCATGATCATCATTAGAATGCAGCAGGTGAATATTTTTTTTTTGGCATGTTCAAAGAAGTAGCAGAGGAAACTTATAACAAATAGTAAAATGCTTTGGAAGAGATCCCAGTTTAAGTACATGTTTTCTTCCATGATGCCTTTTCATGCCTATGTCAAGGGATGTCATCTCCTAGTGGAGTCTCCGAATTATATTTGAAGTTTGAGTGGAGTCCCAATAATGTTTTGGAAGTTGGATTTTGCATTGAGAGTGGAGTCGCCATTGAAAATTATGGATTCTTCTACCAGTGGAATCACCTTCAAACTGATTTTTGATGTGTGGAGTTGCCAGAGAAAGAATAGAACCAATATGTGCCTAAGTGTCTGCTGCTCTCAAAACTTAGAACTCAACCATGTTGTTCTTCCCAAAGAAAATTTCTCAATTTCGTCCCCGACAACGACGCCAGAATGTTAGCACCCTGTAAATTTGCTTGACTGTCAAAAAAGAGGATAGGGGTAACTATTTCAACTAGCTTTAGAGATGAGGTAATAGCCTGCTCAACTCAGAGAGGGCTCTCTCGTGTCACTTGATATTTCTTTGAAGATTGGTGGCTATATTTTTCGAGTGTTATAGGGTTGTTAAAATAATAGAGGTGGTATTTGGGCTATGGAGTCGAAAATGAACTATGCATTTACAAGTCATAAGAACTATTAAGAGGAAAAGGCCAAATGAGGCATTGAGTTTGAGTTTAAATTGAAAATTTGCATGGCAAAAGAGGAAAGGAAAAACACATAATTGTATCAGAGCATATTTGAATGAATTCTAACCTAGTCAAGAAGAGAATCACATAAATTTAAATTGCCAAATCTAGAGTGTCATCAGACGAATTCTAGACTTCTAACTCTCCAATTTAAAAGAATAAATTGTAAATGAGATTTCAGAGACACAAGAATTACATACTACAAAAGGGAACATAACTCATATCACTGCCAACTAGAATATTTTCATAAACAGTTCAAAAAACGCTTCTGCATTATATGTTCAATTTAGCTCCATGATTTACAAAATTTTTCTTGCTACGAGGGAATGACCCTCTTTCCCTCCTGCTTTTTATATACTTGGTATGATATATATAGAAGAGTTACTCGTGGAATTCAAAATGATTAAACTTCCCCATAATTCTAAAAATAGAGGTCAGTTACAAAAAAGAGTGATGCATAACGACAGTTCTCCTACTTTAAAGGGATCGTTATGAACAAGTCCGACATATATGGGGCCTTTTCTTTGAATGCCATATGTCCAAATTTTGCTGGAATGTACTCAATTATACCTGAGAATTCATTCCATCTTGGCGATTTCCTCCTTTAGGGTGCTCAACCAGGCTAGTTGATTTTCCCCAATGCTCTCAACCGCCTCAGCTCTGATTTCTGTCTTCTGTCATTTTCTTCGCTTCTTCTTCACTTCTTTCTTGTAGGGTTTTTCCACGTGTCCATTGATGATTAGATCCTTCATGATA
Source organism: Picea sitchensis (assembly GCA_010110895.2). Classification (NCBI taxonomy): domain Eukaryota; kingdom Viridiplantae; phylum Streptophyta; class Pinopsida; order Pinales; family Pinaceae; genus Picea; species Picea sitchensis. The sequence goes on from SNQJ01S0064406.1 coordinate 52,120, forward strand.
GGATTTAATATGACCCCTGATTCTGGTTCTGTTGCAGGGTCAGTATGGAATTTGGTTGCTAATATCTGCGCGATCAAATTTTCTTGCTTACTCATTGATAAACCCGCCATGTTAGTCGAAAACCCAGTTTCACTGGATATTTCTTGATTGGCTTCGTCCATGTATTCCAATTTTGCAGAGACTACGATTTTTGTTTTCCTTAACTCTACAGGAATCAAAAAGTCGATCCATTTTGAGATGGTGATTTCTTGGAGCAGAATAACGCCACCCATATTTGAATATCGGTAGTTATTGAGTTCTAATCATGAATTAATGACAAGATTACTTGCAGGTACATTGGTTTATCACACTTGGCCAAACTATTTCGGATGATGAGTCTTTGAGTAGTTATCCTACAACGTTCACCTGACATTTCACGGACATGAAGTACCTGAACGAGTGACATGAGGTGATTTGACCAGCTGTCACCTTCCCCCACACGAATTGTTGATTTGACATATTAGACCACGTGACATCAAGGCTTTTGGGAAAATGATTTCAGGCATACCGCTTTTCGCCCCGATGTACCTCTGAGGGTGCCATGTGTCCACGAATAAAACCACAATAGTTTTCCCTAGCCCGCCTTCGCATAATTAAATTCCATGCTATTTCGCCACCCGATATGGGTCTCGACCGTTGATTTGAGCCGCCTCGAAATCTACGGTCTGTTGGATATTTTCTTTTGCACTCCCGCTATATTTGTCCACATGTCATGATATATGTCCTGGACTTCCAAATCGTGCCATGTCTCTACATCGCTTTAGTCCCCCACTAAATTTGAAACTCAGATTTTAAGTATAATTGTTATGGTGATAACATGCTGCATATCCACCATAGTGCCACACATATAACAAGGGGGTCCCACCTACGAGTTTATTATTAATATAGATATATAATAAAGCTTGGCAATCATTTGCGAGCATAATATTCATCATTGCGCTTTTAAGCGTCAATAAACTGGCGAGTCCACAGGGAAATCTGTTTTCAACAGATTAAGAACTTAGAATGTTTGGCTTTATAGACCAGGTGAATCGTAGATCAAAGAAAATATTTACCAGAATGATTATGCAATAGGGGGAAATGAGGTGGTTTAAGGGAAAAAATGATCAAGGAATTTGGGAATATCTCATGGAAAGTGTTACATATGAGGGGTTTATTCCTGTATGTATAACATTTGATTGGTCACAGTGAAATAATTTATTTCTTAAAGGAGAGAAACTCCTGGTGTGCTCTTTTTCAATCTCAGGGTGAAGGGAAGAAAGGGAAGACATAAAGTAGGGATGGAAATCCAATTATCTATCTAACAATAGTACTGGAAGTAGAAATCAATTTCAGTGATGTCTAAAAGGGGGACATCATAATAGCTATGTAAACTGATTGTTATTGATTAACAATACTTGCAGAATAGCATTGCTGTGGAAAAACTGATCCATAATTTATTTATGAAAAGGAAAGAAATTAATAAAAGAAAAACAACAGAAATGAAATAGCAGGAAAATAAAGACAACAAAGAAAAATCAAAGCAGTGCAATAGAAAAATATAATACAAAAGTAACATTCATGCATCGTTTAATTTTCAAACTGCTTCCACATAGTGTTTTAAGTGGGAACCATTGGTGCTATAGGAAAATAATCGCTCTTCCAAGTCCTTTAGAAGACAAGAATTTGTGCCCAAGACAAAAGCGATTTTAAAAGGACCCAACCATAATTTTTTAAACTTAGAATTTCTTCCTCTATCAACATGACCTGAATCCCAAAGCAAGACTTTCTCGTTTACTTTAAATCTGACAGATTTTGCGCTTTTATTGAAATATTTTTTTACGGTTTTTTGTATTCTCTTTATGTTATCGAAGGCAAACATCCTTTGTTCCTCTAAATCTAAAAATTAACTTATCCTTTAAGAGACATTAGAAGAATTTAATTCTTCGATATGTAGCATCAGTTGTAGATAAGAAAGTTCCATCTCAGTAGGTAGAATAATTTCTTGACCATAAACAAGATGAAAGGGAGTGCAACCTGTGCTTACCTTTGTAGTAGTGCAATCTTCCCAAAGGGCGTAAGTGAGGAGGGTGTGCTATTGACGAGGCTTATCTTCAATGATCCTCTTGATAATTCTAACCATATTTTGTTAGTAGACTCAACTTGCCCATTTCCTTGAGGGTAATAAGCTATTGAGGTAAAATGTTTGACTCCCAACTTAGCTAGAAATTGAGTCAGCTTAGTAGAAATAAAAGTGGGGCCGTTATCTGTAATAATTTCTAAAGGAATGTAAAATCTGGAGAAAATATTAGTTTCAAGGAAAGAAATAACCTGTTCATCCTGTGAATGATTGAGTGGGACAACTTCAGTCCATTTTGTAAAAAAATCTATGGATGTCAAGATAAAAACTTACCCCGTTGAAGATGGAGGATTAATAGGACCGATAAAGTCTAGAACCCATTTTGAAAAATGAAATTCGGGGAGAACATGTTGCAAAGGGATGGAAGACATACGTTCTTTCCCAGTGAATTTTCGACACTTGTCACAAGATCTTGAAAAGTTATAAGAATCTCAAAAAATTTAAGGCTAGTAATAACCTTTTCTGATGATTTTAAAAGCAATAGTTTTAGCAAAAAACTGGCCACCCACATGAATAGAACAATCTGAAGATCCATGGGTTTCTTGTAATAGTTTTTGTTATTCCTCATTATTTACACATCGAAGTAATATACCATCAAAAAATTTCCTGAACAAGAAGTCTCCTAAAATAACACATCTGGAAGATTCAAGACAGAGACTTCTCCTTTGATGAGTATCTAAGCTATCTGGAAATCTTTGATTTTGCAAGTAATACACCAGATTTTTATACCATGGATTTTCAACTATAGGAAGGATTTGACTATCAATGTAAAATAGTGTTGAAAGAGGATTGTCTTGTTCATCAATTTCCTCACTTGCTTCAACATGTTGAGCCAAGTGAAGGGCTAAGTCTCGTCCCTTAATTTTTTTAAAATTCATGATGGTTAAATCATGCTCCTCGATCTTATCAATATAATGTGCAAGATTCCCTGAAAGATAAGTCTGTGAAAGCACAAACTTGACAACAAGTAAAGGAACTTTTACTAGTGTGTGCTTGCCTAGGATAAAGTGGCGAAATTTCTCCACAAATTTAACAAGAGAGAAAGCATGTTTTTCAATATAAGAATATTTGAATTCGTCATCTGATAAGATTTGACTCATGTAAGCTACTGGTTTTTTTCTATTCTGGTCATCGCATTGTATGAGAATAGCATATACTTCTTCCTCTATGGCATTAGTGTATATAATAAAATCTTTCTCAAAATCTGGCTTTTCCAAAACTGATGTGGAACTGATTTCCTTATTAATCCTTACGAAAGAATTCTCGACATCATCAGTCCAAGAAAATGAGCGATCTTTCTTGAGAATATTGTGAATTGGTTTGACCATTACAACAAAATCAAGAACAAATCTACGAACAAAGTTGATAATTCCCATAAAGGCTTGAACCTACATTTTGGAAGTGGGGGCAGGAAGGTTCAGAATAGCAACGATCCTTTTGGGATCTATGCTTATTCCTGAATCATAAAAAATATGCCCAAGGATCTTTCCCTTGGTAACACTGAAAATAGACTTAGAAGGATTTAAAGAAATGCCAAACTTTCTGCATCGCATGAGAAATTTTCTAAGATGACCAAAATGATCCAATTGGTTATTTGAATATACAGTTAAGTCATCAAGATAAATATGAATAATCTTACTGATCAGATCATCAAAAACTATCTGCATAGTGTTGGCAGCCATATTAATCTCTATCTTTTTTTTTACAAGCTGCCTACACAAGGGTTTTTAAAACCCTCATTAATCGTTGCAACTGTTTAAATGATATCATTGTTCTTCGCTTTTTGCATACCTGCTTTTCGTTTTCGTTTTCACGACTGCAAGCGTGAAAACCCACAGTTGGAATTCATGTTGATTACATCAAAATGATCATTCGGTTTACCATGAACCTACTTGTTTATATGGTTATAACTCTTTGACCTCAAACACACCACTGGTCACATATTTATCAAAACACCAAACATTTATGCATTTGATTATTGTTATATATGGTGTTGATTTACAAAATCTTTGACGCAATGGTTTGATTGACACATTGATTTTTGGGTCAAATCGTGGTTATGTGATAGTTCATTTGACATGTTGATTAAAATTCTTTTGGATATGCACTGTTATTATTTGAATGTATCATTACACAAAGGCGTCGTTCCAAGTATAGCCCGATAATATGTTCTTGCATAGGCCTCGATTTACACCACTATCCTCGCACGCATAGAATTAACGCTCTGCCCTTGCATTTTGAGTTGCCTTAGCATTGTGTTGGGGAAGCTTCGGGACAAAGGTTCTGTGTCTATCCTATCAAACCCTATCACTGAATACCCTGTTGATTTTGTGCTGTTAGCTATGGCTCTTGTAGTGAGAATCGAACCCAACGGTATCTAAACTTTGTTGTTGTTTGATAATGCCCGAGAGGACTTAGAGAGGAATGGTTGGCGGGTCTTTGTTGAGAAGTTTGAGCGTTTTAACTTGGCAGTTGCTCAACAATTCACGCTAACATTCGATGGTTGCAGAGCCAAAATTGGGGACGTCTAGCTCGAGTTGAACGAAGATTTCTTTAGCTCAGCCACTGGTCTGCCAGCCGTGGGACAAAAATGGTTTAACAATTCAAAGGTCGACGAAGTACCCTGGTCACTATTGTTTACTTCAAGGAAGATTAACAACTGTGACGAAGGTATGCCCGTTACAGCTCTAAAACCTAGATGGCATGATTTGTTGGCTATTATCAAGCAGTTCGTTACCTGTGAGGGTAGATACGGTTTAGTTTTCTTATACCACTTGCGGTTGCTCATGAGTTTCATCGATTTTCCCTTAAACATGCCATATTTTCTCCTTCGGAGTTTATACAAAATGGCCAAGCATTTCAAAAGGGAGAAATCCGACTCCAGCCTCTTCCACCACTGTTTAATTAAAATTATTATGGTTCATTAGTTGAAGTTGAATGGCGATTGTTGGGACGCTTTCTTGTTAAGGAATGGTTTCGCCAGTCCTGAAATAGGACAAGTTGACAAATCCGTTGTTACAAAAACCCTTGTCGGGCTTGTCATTCCCCCTCCTACGCTCTTGCCTTCTGTTGAACCCTCGACCTACCCGAACACTACCCAACCCGACACCCTGCCTGATTCATGTCCAAAAGATGGTGGCAAACCTATTAAAAAGTCTGCAAGGAAAAAGGGTAAAGGTAACAATGATATCAATTACAAGGGTAGAAAGGTTGCGCGCTGGGTTTCAAGGTGTGCTTGTAATAAACCTAAAGAAAACACAGACCAAAAACCAATTCTGTTAAGTGAAGATTTCGATTCCGAAATCGAATGGTTTTTAACCGAAGAGTATCCATACTCACACAGACGTTTCTCAGTTAAGCCCTATGACTATGTGACGAACCTCCCACCGTGTCTTAGAGACGACCCCAACTTCCCTGGGATCAAACTCGACAGAGAAACTGCTGGTCAATTAAGAAGTTCCTCACCTATGAATACACAGCCTGTTCAACCATGTTATCCGCAATTTTGGTCATCATGATGATGTTATGATGATGGAAAATCAAGCTCTTCACTAAGAACATTTTCCTGAGGAAAGTTACATTTGTCTGCTTCCAGAAATCATAATTTTAAGAGAGGTTCGCAGGCTACCTATATATTTGCCTGCGAGAATGCCTGATTCTCGCAGGCTGCATTAAGATGGAGTGCGAGGGGTTCGCACTGTACCTAACTCTCAGGGTACGAACATATTCTAAAGGAGGAAAAAAGATAAAATCTCGAACCTTCTAGAAGGGAATCTTCTAGAAGGGTGAGTTGGCATTCGAATGGTTGTCAAATAATGGTTTACCTGATATCTTGGGATCATTCCTATCCAAGTAACTAATCTATCCTCTCCTATATATTGAGGGGAATTCTCATGGAAAAGGTTAGAAGCAAACTAGCAAGAGATTGATAGGAGAACTAGTAGAATATTGTATGAAGGACTAATGCTACAACAACTAGAGATACCAGCAAGGTCATCAAAAGTGGTTGATTTTCTTCATGCATGAGCAAGTGTGTGTATCAGAGCTAGGATCCATCGAAAGGATATCTACAACATCAAGGCTCAGGCTGTAAGTTTCACTTTCTATCAATTTAATAC